>JZKD02S2039690.1:264842-277114 GCA_000966675.3 Picea glauca | reverse complement strand
CCTCTGCACTTTCGAAGACAAAGATGAAGAAGCCTTTACCTACAAAGTAGCTCCTGATGCCTTCTTTGATTAACGGCTTCCAGTTCCTCTGAGTCCATTCCTCTACCGACTTTGGTGAGGGCCAGAGACCGGTGAACTGACCTATGAGACCTTTCTCTGCAAGATTTAGAGCTGCTCTGCAAGGTTCTTCTTCCGGAAGGGCTACCGAGGGTATGGAGTCCATCTTCTTGACAAACTTCTGCTGACTGGCTGAGGGCTGGCGCTTGGAGATCGAGTCGATCAATGCTTTAAACGCAATCACTTCCGGGGGTGTGGGGGGTTCCATAGCCCCGCGGCCCCTTGAGGGCGGGTTTTCTTCGCGCAGCAGGACCCAGGCACTGCAGGGCCGATTACAAAGGAGAGGGGGCCCGGAGCTGGAGCTGCCAGGTGGGAAAGACGGGTTCAAGGAGCCCAGCAGCAGAGCTTCCAGGCAGGGGGGCCGTAGGGGGCAGCTCGGGGGCAGGGAGGCCGCAGGAGGCAGCACGGGGGAGAAGTTACAGCTAGGTTTCTTCTGGGACAAAAAAATTCAGATCATGACAAACTAACAAATACCCCATAGGTAATATTTTCAAAATTATGTTCAAGGTGATTTTGGACAGGTTTATTTGGATGATGATGAACCATGTCAAATTGTTGGAATTGGTAAGGTACAAATAAAAAAAAAGAATGAAAACCAATGGTTATTGAAAGAGGTGAGACATATACTAGATCTGAGAAAAAATCTAATTTCAACAAGGACAATTGGAAAGTGAAGGATGTATATCTACATTTACAGATAATGTGTAGAAGGTCACTAAAGGTTCACTGGTAATATTACTAAGTCTTGGGTAGTATATTCAGTGGCTTCATTTCATGCCACGCCCCATAGGTAATATTTTCAAAATTATGTTCAAGGTGATTTTGGACAGGTTTATTTGGATGATGATGAACCATGTCAATTTGTTGGAATGGGTAAGGTACAAATAAAACAAAAGAATGGAAAGCAATGGTTACTGAAAGAGGTGAGACATATACCAGATCTGAGAAAATATCTAGTTTCAACAATGATAGTTGGGAAGTGAAGGATGTATATCTACATTTATAGATAATGTGTAGAAGGTCACTAAAGGTTCACTGGTAATGGAAAAAGAAGAGAAGGTAGGTACATTGTGTTGGTTGTGGAGACTGCTTATCTTCCTGTTTCATAGGTCTTTGTTTTCAGCCATGTTTATACCCCATGAATACTGTACACCCCTCCATGAGGGGGGGTTGCAGGGGGGATTTCCCCCCTTGCCGGGTCGGGGGGGAAAGAGCCCCCCTGAAGGAAAAAATTACCTTGTAAATCTATATTGTAATTTCATAGTAAATCTGGATCGTTCATTATAAGGTCACAGATATGATGGTAAAAGTCATTTTAGGGTTTTTTTCCCTAGAAGGAAACCCTCTTTTATGAGGGAAATGTATTGTGGCTACACATCATTGTGAATATTGTATTCTGAGAGAAGAGACTGTAAGAGAAAGAAGAGGAAATTACGACAGGTGTGTTGTAGGTTGTACCCATTCACTTCATGGATAATAATAAAGGAAGGACCTGATAATTTCTCTGGTGGACGTAGCCCACACTAGGTGAACCACGTATATCTATGTCTCTATTGTATTGTGTATCTTCTATGTTTTATTTCCACATTTGTCTTATTTTATTGCTCTGCGATCCTGTTTTTCTAACAACTAGTAATAGAGTGAAAGGTAACTCGCAGGAAAAGAGGGTTCCTGGTTCAAGTGGGAGAAATGGTGGAAGATGGAAAGTTTAAGGTCGAGAAATTTAACGTCCAAAACTACCAGTTATAGTAGATGAAGATGGAAGATTATTTATATTCGGAGGATATATTCCTACCATTGGGTGGAATAGAAAAGAAGTCAACGACCATAAAGGATGAAGAATGGGAGGTTCTTGACAGAAATACACTAGGAACGATACGAGTGATCCTGGCAACATCGGTGGATTTTAATATTTTGAAAGAAAAGACAATGAAGGAGTTGATGGATGCATTGGATAAATTGTATGAAAAACCCCTGACATCCAATAAGGTATTTCTAATGAATATATTATTTAATATGAAGATGTCAGAAGGTAGGTCTGTTGCAAATCATATAAATGAATTTAATACAGTTACTAATCAATTAAGTTATGTAAAAGTGGACTTTGATGATGAGGTCAGTGCTCTTATAATCTTTTTCTTATTACCAGGAAATTGGAATGACTTGGTCATGGTTGTAAGTAACTCTGTCTCTGGTTCAAACACTTTAAAATTTGATGATGTTGTTGGTGTTATCCTTAGCGAGGATATGCGACGGAAAAGCATGGGTGAGACATCAGGTAATGCGTTAAACATGGAGAACAAGGGAAGAAAAAAGGATATAGGAAAGGGATCAGGGAACCGCGAGAATTCTAGGAAGGGAAGATCCAAATCTAGACTTGGAAAGATATAGTGTTAGAATTGTGGGAAGAAATGACATATGAAGAAAGACTGCATAGCTCTAAAGAAACAAAGAGATGGACAACAAGAGAAAAATCAAGAAGCAAATGTAACAGGTGATGTGTTACAAGATGCTTTGTGGTGCGTATCCCCCGGGCACCTACCTCAAATGGTCCCGCACCTGACCTCCCGGTCTTAAGGATCATTCAATTTCCTCCCTTGAGCCGAAGTGGATCCTCTGATTCCCACTGGAATCTCCTTCGAAAATTGACCCACAGATCTTTTCAGCACTTTACAGTCTTCAGGCCGGTCACTGTTCTCTTCGATGACAGAAGAATAGAGAATCGGGTTTCGGGGTTTTCAAACTCCCGATGTCTCGACCCTTTGGTTCCCGATTTCCTGACCTCCAATATCCCAATGCGCTCCCTTTGTTGCCTTAGCCCTGGGCTATGCGTTTAGTCTACGCAACCTCCTCTTATATGACCGCAGTCATATTCCTTATCGAGATTCGGGGTTTCGAGTGTTGAAATGTAGTAAATCTCTCGCCCACGGAATCCTCGATATTTCGACTCGCGGATTCCTATTATGACATCACTAGGATGCCCTTCCATCGTAACCAAAATCAACGACGGTGAATAGTTGCTGAGATCAACGGCTCCAAATCTCCCTCAGGGTTTTGCGACTTCAGTTGTTGAAATGCTTTGGCCTTCGATTCCCCCGATTTCAAGAATGTCGATTTCTTGATCACTTCGATCTCGGCCACGCGTCCTCAAGGATGGACATTTCTCATATGCTTTGGGTTTTTCACCTTGGAAATTCTCGATTCCCTTGCTACGACGAGACGACATCAGCTGGGCCCCACACAGAGCTCTCCTCTTGTCGGGAAATCAGACTTCACGGTTTCGACTTGTGGGAGTACCCTATCCTCAGGACCTCCGAAACGCCGATCCCTGACTCTCTTCGGATTTCTGACACGCGTCCCAAGTGATGGACAGTTCAGATTGAACCTCGGGCTTCACCACTTTACAAAACCATGAACACTCACTTACCTGAACTCCGATGACTACATCCCCGATCTAGATGACCACACGACACGTGTCCTCCCTGAGATCCTATGGCTATGATCCTTTTTCCATTTTGGGGTTCAACAGGTCTCGGATTCTTGTCTTTTGAAATTCTAAAATTCCGATGGACTCTTGATCCCTTCCACCTATCCCAACAGATGGACGGCTCTGAACTCATCAGGATTTTCACGATGGATTTCCCTGACTTCTAGTCCACGTGACTCCCGATTTCCCGAACCCCGACACCTCGATATCTCGACGCCTCTCGGGGTTCTTACTCTTCTCATGAGGGTTTAAACCCTATGCAACTCTTGTCAGATCGAACGGTTGACGGGTAACTAATCAACGATCCAATGACTCACGACCCCTAGAGCTTGAAATCCGAACTTGGCCGTAACCTCCTCGCTTTTTTGGCAGATCCAACGGCTGTCGAGATTTTGCAAATCTTATCCATAAGATCCTAACCGTCGATCTCTTCCTCTTTGATGTTTTCTATGGGTGAATCCAGTAATCCTCTGTGAAACTGGTCCTCCTACACATAACTTTGCAACGCCTGTTCAAACACTCCACAGCACAAACTCCCTGTGCTTCTCCTCGATGAGCTTGAAAGCCTAGTCCTTTCTGAGCTTCACACAATTCAGAGTCTTCAAGAAGACCCTTGCATGCACTCCTTGCGGAAATCCTTGAACACTTCCAAGTGTTGAGTTCTTTTGACTCTGTACACACCTGCAACAATAGTCCTTCAATGCTTCACTCAGATTCATAACTGAGACTTTCCTTAGCCTGCGCACTCCTTGCACGGCTCCTATAACCCAATTTCACTTCTGGGTGAATGAGAACAAGAGTTAAACTATATGAGCCTTTTGTCAACGCACTCCTTGCGGACGACTTCAACTGCACTCCTTGTAGGAATCCTTGCTCAGATAGAGAAACAATTGAAACTCATTTCTTCTACTTCCTTTCTCAGATTTCAACACTCAGCAATAAATCATTCATACATAGCATGTAAAACAAATGCATAACGGGAAGTAAATACTCATGAGCATAGCATTCAGCATACATACACAGAGAACAAACACAACGCCATGAACTTGAATCAACTTCTTCTATTAATCCAAATAACTATACATGGGTGTTTCTACATAGCTCTCTGCTTCTCTTCTATGCTCCAATGCTTCTAGCTATGTTACAATGCACAATGAGGGTGTCTATATCCCGTTTCGCTCTTGTGCTCTCAAATAGTCTAATCTAGAATTAAATTTCTATCTACCTTCATTAACTACTATAAATGCCTCCATCTACTTCAAACGAGAGTGGGGTGCTCAAGGTATGATTACATTATACCAAGGCGCCTTCATTAAATGATCTCATTTATATTTGGCGCATCAACTTCAAGGGAAAATTCAAAAATTTGGCTGGGTCTGCCTAGCTGTCCTTTGTCTTCCGCGCTGGCTCGCTTGATGTGAGGGATGCTCCTGCATCATACTCCCTCGCTTGAAAACTTTCATGGGCTCCTGTCCATGAGCTCCTGCACGTTTTTTCCATGCTTCAGAATCTCTGCTTCATTTTCCCAGCTGGCATCTGCAACTGGATGGTCCTTCCACTTGAACAAATATTCAAAGTATTATTTCCTTCTGGTCTTCTTGCTGACTCTCTTGTCCAATATGCACTCCATCTGTGATCTCTCTGCAACTAGCATCTGCTTCTACCACTGAACCTCTGACTGTTCATCACTTGTTCCTGCTTCCTCAGCTTTTTATGGGTACAAATCTGAGACATTGAATATCGGAGAAATTCTAATCCCACCAGGTAATTCAATCTCATAAGCATTCTCTCCAATTTTCTTCAAGACCTTACATGGTCCGATTTTTTTCATTTTCAATTTATTGTATGTTCCTCTCGGGAACCTTTCTTTCCTCAAGTGCGCTAGAATCAAGTCACCAACCTCAAATTGGAGTCATATTCGATGTTGATCTGCTCTCCTCTTATACTCTTGACTTGAATTCTGAAATCGCTCCTTCACCCGGCTATGAAGTTTTTTCATCGCCTCCGCGAATTCTTCTGCACTAGCGCTCCCAGTAGCAGCCTGTTCTGAATCTCTCAATTTAGAAACTCCTCTCGGTTGCGTGCCATATACAATCTAGAATGGACTATGCCCTATGCTCTTGTTCACTGAGTCATTATAAGAAAACTTCGCCTGTGGTAATATGTTATCCCACTGGCTATGATGCTCTGCCACCAGGCTCCTCAGCAAGTCTCCCAGACTTCTGTTCACCACTTCTGTCTGTCCATCTATCTGAGGATGATATGCTAAACTAAACAACAAGTTAGTCCCCAACTTCTTCCATAATGTCTTCCAGAAGTTCCCTATGAACTTTGTATCTCTATCCGAAACAATACTCCTTGGTAAGCCATGAAGTCGAATGACTTCTTTGAAAAACAAGTTCGCGATGTGAGTCGTGTCACTGGTTTTCTGACATGGGATAAAATGTGCCATCTTAGAAAATCTATCCACCACCACAAAGATTGAATCACAACCTCTTTGTGTTATCGGAAACCCCAATACAAAATCCATGCTAATTTCATCCCACGGCTTCTCAGGTATGGGAAATGGTTGATAAAAACCCGCATTCTGCTTCCTTCCCTTTGAATGCTGGCAAATTCTACATCGGTCTACAAACCTCTTGACCTCTGATTGCATCCCTGGCCAAAAGTATGACTCGCTCAGCTTCGCGAATGTCTTATCATGATCGAAGTGTACGTCCAATCCTCCACTGTGTTTTTCCTTTAACAGATTCTCCCTCATGGAGCAATTTGGAATACATAGTTGATTGCCCTTAAACAACAATCCTTCCTGGATCATGTATTCGGCCCACTAGCTTCTATCTCTAAGAACTGGATTCTCAGTTGCTTCATACGACTCCTTGAAGTCTATATCATCTATGTACATGTCTCTGAGATCATCAAAACCCAATGTTTTGACTTTGAATTCCTGCAATAGCAAACACTTCCTGCCCAAAGCATCAGCAACTTTGTTAGCAGTACTAGAAATATGTTTAATCACAAATGTAAAATTCTGCATGTATTCAACCCATTTGGCATGTTTCTGATTCAACTTCTCCTGTTGAGTCACAAACTGTAATGCATGGTTATCACTATACAAAACAAATTCCTTTGGAATCAAATAGTGCCTCCACTTTTTCAATGCATGTATGATGGCATAAAACTCCTTATCATATGTGGAGTACTTTACTTTCGCTTCATTCAGCTTCTCGCTGAAATATGCAATTGGCCTGTCATCTTGACTCAAGACCGCTCCTATAGAAAATCCGCTTGCATTGCATTTTACATGAAATGTCTTTTGGAAATCTGGTAACACCAAAATTGGTTGTTTCGTGATCTTCTGTTTCAATAGATTGAAACTCTTCTCGGCCTCTTCTGTCCAGTGAAAATATTTGTGTCTTTTCTTCACTGTATCCATCATCACTGCACTAATTCCACTGAAATTCCTAATGAATTTTCGGTAGAAGCTAGCCAATCTGTGAAAACTTCTCACCTCAAATATGTTCCTTGGTGATGGCCAATTCTTGATTACCTCCACCTTATTTGGATCCATCCTCAACTCATTTGCCGAAATAACAAACCCCAAATAAATGAGCTCCGTCTTCATAAATGAGGATTTCTTCATGTTTATCAACAACTTCTCTTGCTGTAATCTCTTCATCACAATGGCCAAATGCTTCAGATGTTTAGCTTCCGTTTTACTGAAAATCAGTATATCATCCAGATATACGATAACAAATTTTCCGATGAAATCTTTCAGGACTTCATTCATCAACCTCATAAAGGTACTTGCCGCATTTGTTAAGCCAGACGGCATAACAAGCCGTTCATACAAACCCTCATTTGTCTTGAATGTTGTCTTCCACTCATCACCTTCTCTCATGCGAATCTGATGATAACCGCTTTTCAAATCAATCTTTGAAAAGAATTTTTCTCCACTTAAGCAATCCATCAAATCATCCATTCTTGGCAATGGGAATCTATACCTGATAGTTATCTTATTAATCGCCCTTGAATCAATGCACATCCTCCAGCCTCTGTCTTTCTTCGGACTGAGTACTGTCGGAACAACACACGGACTCAAGCTTTCCCTAACCAAACCTTTGTCCAACAATTCCTGGACTTGTCTTTTAACCTCCTCATTCTCTTGCGGCGTCAATCTGTACGCGACTTTATTTGGAAAACTGGCTCCTAGTATGAGATCAATATGATGACTCACACTTCTCATTGGTGGAAACGAACGAGGTAATTCGTCCACTACTATGTCAGCGAACTCTTCCAGCAGTTCCTGAACTTCTTCTGGAAAATCATCCACCCTTGTGCTAGTCAAAACAATTCTCGGTTTCCTGACCACAAAGAATTGTGGTTCTTCTTTCTTCTTCACCTCAGTAAGGAGTTCCTTCCCACTCATGAGAAGTACTGTGTTGCTCACTTCCGGCTTCACCTCCTTATCTTTAATTGGAAGCAACATGTGTGTCCTCCCATTCTTCTCTAAGGTGTATGTGTTCATCCTCCCATCATGAATCACATTTATGTCATATTGCCATGGTCTACCCAGCAATAGATGACAAACATCCATGGGAATAACATCACACAAGATCTTATCATTATATCCTCCTATATTGAATTCAACCAAGCATTGTTTAGTGATAGTTACCTGGTGTCCTTTCTGTAGCCACGAAACTTTGTATGGGCTTAGATGATCAGTCATTTCCAGCTCTAGCTTCTCTACCATCTCGGTTGAAATGAGATTATCCGTGCTACCACTGTCCACAATGACCTTGCATACCCAACCCTTGGTCTTGCAAGCTATTCTGAAAAGTCCGGTCCTTTGGACTGAACTTTCCACCTCTTTCTCGGGTGTCAAAAGGACTTTTCGCATCATCAGTGATCTTCCACCTTCAACGTCTTCTATCTCAACATCTCGCCTATGTGCCTCAACGACGTGAGCTTCTCTCCCTTCTTTCTTTTTCTCTGGACACTCATAAGACTTGTGCCCATTCTTTCCACATGTGAAGCATGTGATTACTCCACCTCTTCCTCTTTCTCTACCTCTGGTACGAGGAAACCTATTATTATTAGCATATCCTCCTCTCTGCTCAGTATGTTGTTCTCTTTGCTCTGTGTATTGCCCTCGCTGTGAACTTCCACCTTTCTCTGTCCGAGTCTGAGGTTTATTCCAGTCGTCCCAAGGCTTCTGGGCTCTTTCCTGGGCAATTGATTTTCCCTTGGGTTGACTTCTGCCTCTGCCTCTCTGACTCTGCTTTCGTCTCAGCTTCTCTTCAGCTTTCAGAGCCATCTGATAAGCATCTTCCACCGTCCAGATGGTTACCATGCTCATTTCATCCTGAATCTCATATCTCAGGCCATTCATATACCTAGCCACTTTTTCGTCATTGCTTTCACGATGACCTGCCCTGATATTCAACCTGTAAAACTCTTCAGTATATTCCTTTACTGTCATCAGCTTCTGTCTCAGGTTCTGCATCCTCCTGAACAAAGAAATTTGATAGTCCCTGGGAATGAATTTTTCCTTCATCTTTGCAATCATCTTGTCCCAGCTCTTAATTTTCTGCTTGCCTTGGCAACGCTTGTCAGCTTGTAGTTCATCCCACCACAAGGCTACATGTCCTTTTAATCTCATGATGCCATGCTTGACTTTCTTGTCCTCTTCGATATCGTCATAGTCAAAATAGGTGTCTAGAGCTCTAATACAGTCTAGAAGCTCTTCTACATCCAGATTTCCCTCATAAACCGGAATGTCCATTTTCACCTTTGCACCCATTCTTGCAACAGATTTAAGTAAGCACTCATTTACTGCATCTTCCGCTGGGATTTCTTCTCCTCCATGTCCAACATCATCTTCATTTTCGGACTCACTGATATCTCCTACATCAGCTGTGCGCCTTTGTCTTATCTCCATGTCCACAACTCTAGCGCGTAAGTTATGCAGATCTCTTTCTACTTCTGGATTTTGCACTTCTCTACCCCTTCCTCTGGGTGCTTTCCTTTCCTCCTCTGGATCAGGTGATTGTCTATCTCTTCTTCTCGGCGACATGATGAATTCTCCTTTTCCCTGCTACAGAAAGCAAAGAAGCTTTTCTAAGCTCTGATACCACTTGGTGCGTATCCCCCGGGAACCTACCTCAGCAGGTCCCACACCTGACCTCCCTGTCTTAAGGATTGTTCAATTTCCTCCCTTGAGCCGGAGTGGCTCCTCTGATTCCCACTGGAATATCCTTCGAAAATTGACCCACAGGTATTTTCGGCACTTTACAGTCTTTAGGCCGGTCACTGTTTTCTTCGACGACAGAAGAATAGAGAATTGGGTTTCGGGGTTTTCAAACTCTCGATGTCTCGACCCTTTGGTTCTCGATTTCCCGACCTCCAATATCCCGATGCACTCCCTTTGTTTACTTAGCCCCGGGCTATGTGTTTAGTCTATGCAACCTCCTCTTATATGACCACAGTCATATTCCTTATCGGGATTCGGGGTTTCGAGTGTTGAAATGTAGTAAATCTCTCGCCCACGGAATCCCCGATCTTTTGACTCGCGGATTCCTGATATGACGTCACTAGGACGCCCTTCCACTGTAACCAAAATCAACGACGGTGAATAGTCGTTGAGATCAACAACTCTAGATCTCCCTCGGGGTTTCATGACTTCAATTGTTGAAATGCTTTGGCCTTCAATTCCCCCGATTTCATGAATGCCGATTTCCCGATCACTTCGATCTCGGCCACACGTCCTCAAGGATGGATGGTTCTCGTATGCTTCGGGGTTTTCACCCTGGCAATTCCCGATTCCCTTGGTATGACGAGACGACGTCAGCTGGGCCCCACACGGAGCTCTTTCCTCTTGTCGGGAAATCGGACTTCGCGGTTTCGGCTTGCGGGAGTACCCTGTCCTCAGGACCTCTGAAACGTCGATCCCTGACTCTCTTCGGATTTCTGACACGCATCCCAAGTGATGGACGGTTCAGATTGAACCTCGGGCTTCGCCACTTTACAAAACCATGAACACTCACTTACCTGAACTCCGATGACCACATCCCCGATCTAGAAGACCACACGACACGTGTCCTCCCTGAGATCCTATGGCTATGATCCTTTCGTTGTTTCGGGGTTCAACAGGTCTCAGATTCTTGTCTTCTAAAATTATGAAATGTCGATGGACTCTCGATCCCTGCCACCTGTCCCAATAGATGGATGGCTCTGAACTCGTCGGGATTTTCACGATGGATTTCCCCGACTTCTAGTCGATGTGACTCCCGATTTCCCGAACCCCGACGCCTCGATATCTCGATGCCTCTCAGGGTTCTTACTCTTCTCACGAGGGTTTAAACCCTGTGCAACTCCTGTCAGATCGGATGGCTGACGGGTAACTAATCAACGATCCAACGACTCACGACCCCTAGAGAATGAACTCCTAACTTGGCCGTAACCTCCTCGCTTATTTGGCAGATCCAATGGCTGTCGGGATTTTGCAAATCTTCTCCACAAGATCCTAACCGTCGATCTCTTCCTCTTTGATGTTTTCTATGGGTGAACCCAGTATTCCTCTGTGAAACTGGTCCTCCTACACGTAACTTTGCAATGCTTGTTCAAACACTCCACAACAAAGACTCCTTGTGCTTCTCTTCGATGAGCTTGAAAGCCTAGTCCTTTCTGAGCTTCACACAATTCAGAGTCTTCAAGAAGACCCTTGTGTGCACTCCTTGCGGAAATCCTTGAACACTTCCAAGTGTTGAGTTATTTTGACTCTATGCACACCTGCAGCAACAGTCCTTCAATGCTTCGCTCAGATTCACAACTGAGACTTTCCTTAGCCTGCGCATTCCTTGCACAGCTCCTATAACCCAATTTCACTTCTGGGTGAACGAGAACAAGAGTTAAACTATCTGAGCCTTCTGTCAACGCACTCCTTGCGGATGACTTCAACTGCACTCCTTGCAAGAATCCTTGCTCAGATAGAGAAACAATTGAAACTCATTTCTTCTACTTCCTTTCTTAGATTTCAACACTCAGCAAGAAATCATTCATATATAGCATGTAAAAAAAATGCATAACAGGAAGTAAATACTCATGAGCATAGCATTCATCATACATACACAGAGAACAAACACAACGCCATGAACTTGAATCAACTTCTTCTATTAATCCAAATAACTATACATGGGTGTTTCTACACAACTCTCTGCTTCTCTTCTATGCTCCAATGCTTCTAGCTATGTTACAATGCACAATGAGGGTGTCTATATCCCGTTTCCCTCTTGCGCTCTCAAATAGTCTAATCTAGAATTAAATTTATATCTACCTGCATTAACTACTATAAATGACTCCATCTACTTCAGATGAGAGCGGGGCGCTCAAGGTCTGATTACATTATACCAAGGCGCCTTCATTAAATGATCTCATTTATATTTGGTGCATCAACTTCAAGGGAAAATTCAAAAAATTGGCTGGGTCTGCCTAGATGTCCTTTGTCTTCTGCGCTGGCTCGCTTGATGTGAGGGATGCTCCTGCATCACTTTCATTCTTTCTATAGATAATATTTATGATTCTTGGGTAGTAGATTCAGGGGCTTCATTTCATGCCACACCCCATAGGAAACATTTTCTAGATTATGTTCAAGGTGATTTTGGACAGG
>JZKD02S2039690.1:175310-185599 GCA_000966675.3 Picea glauca | reverse complement strand
TACGTTTCAGCATTTGTGTTTGTGTTGCAGCATCTGTTCTTCATAAACAATCGATTGCCATCAATGACAACCTTGATCATCTGCGTCATTCTTGCTGTAGCCATATTTCCAACATAATTCACAGAGACGTGATAAGGGGCTTGTAGAATGGGTAATAAATGTCTATCATAATGGTTCTAAATGACATCATGATCTCGAGTGTACCCCTTGGTGCATTTTATATTTAAAACAAGTGGTTAGAGTAGTTATCCACGAGAAATATGGGGTTAGGAACTAGAGGAACCCATAAACCCCACCCAAAATTTAGCAAAATTATATTTTTTTGAGCCAAATGTATGTATACATGGGTTGATAAAGGGAAACCTGTGTATGTACACATGTTGCATAATTGATAGGGCGTGTACATCTCAAAACACGAGTTTTTTTAGTAATTTCTGAGGAGGAATAAAGGGGGATTGAGTCTACAAGTAGGGAAAGGGTATATGGATATGGTATATAGGGCATACATGCAGATGGGGTGAAAAATGATGTTATAATAGATGCCCCCTAATGTGTGAGGTTAGAAGAGAAATTGATGGTCGAAATACATTATGAAATCTAGGAGGTGAGTGCAGTGAGCCCAGGTAGAGGTCGCTAAAAACTAGTCCAGAGTAGGACCTACAACAGAAAAAAAGTAAGAATCCTCTCTTCCTAAGGTGGGCATACCCATGCTCAGGAGTGAAAAAAGCATGGCTACCAAATAGAATACATTATGGATCCAAAAAATATGTGTATAAGCAGTGATCATGGCCACAAAAATAAGTATATAGTGGACCCATGTCAAAAGAGATCATAGCGCCTCGGGTTGTAGGGAAGTCAGTGATGGAGCGTACTATTAAGGAACTCTATTGTTTGAAGACATCGGTTTGAAACCCCATATTACCTTGTGTGTCATGTATGGGGCATCCTGGGAACACCTGGAGGCTATAGTGGTAGCTATTATCAGATAAATTGGTAGGTGCAGACACTAACAGATCTCCCTAAATCCACCTGAATCTAGAACAAAACAGGACACGACATGACTCTTTCTCTAAGTTGTAGTCATTGAATCTACTACTAAGAAGGAATGAGTGACATACATTTATATCGCTTCCTTAAGTATTTGTTGTTCCTGCTTCGCTTCGGTGCTCTTGTGAAATCAGGTCCAAGACAACACAAACCAACCAAAGTGAAGATAACAAAGTACATTCAATGTCAACCTATGCATATGATCAAGGAGTTATGCAATAAAATAAGAGTGATTTTATGGGAAAGGGACATGTCGCTGTATTATATTAAATGAAAGTAAAAGATACAACCAGATCACATTGATGTCGCAAGCTTCCTTTCAATGACCCTTGGTTCCAACACACACACTTGCTCTACATTTGCATGAAGAAGATCCAATACAACTTGATAGACCAGAGAGAGTCTTCAAGCTTCTATCCAAGCAAGTTCCTTCACACAATTCTTTCACCAATTCTTCATTCAATCTTGCTTAACCTTTTCCATGAGAAACCTTTCAATATATAGGAGAAGGAGATATGGTTAAATGGATGAGGATGATCCCACTAAATCTGAGAAGTCAGTAGGATGCCAACCATGCGAATGCCAACTCATTTTCTAGAAGATTCCCTTCTAGAACCTTCATGACCTCTTCTTTCTTCCAAGCTTTGAAACAAGTTCGCACCTTACCTATAGAGCAGACTGTGAACAGTTCGCACCCTAAGTTTGGCTTGCTTGTGGGAATGAAGGATTTTCGCATCCTATAATATAGGCAGCCTGCGAACTCATCTTAAAAATGTGTTTTTGGAAGAAGACATCAGACACTTTTCTCAGGAAAAAATTTCTTGTGGGAGCCTGAATACATCACTTGTAGAGACATCACCAGAGTGACCAAAATCATGTGTACCCGAATTCCCCCCAAAGTATGAGGTTGGAACTTATCACAACCGAAATACTTTGTAAAATGCGTGTGTGTGTCAGAAACAAGGAGCGCACCTAATCAGAAACCTGTAAACAACCAATCATCTGCAGAATATAATACCAGGTCTGAGGTAGGCATTCCCATGCTCAGATCATAAATGAATGGAATCATAAACGTAGGTCATGGCCACCAATCATACACCATGGATCCATGTCGTCAAAATGCTACATAGCCACCAGGAATACACTGTGGATCTATGTGATAAGACTTGAATTAAGACATAGCCACGTGACATACAAAGTGGATCTATGTGCCGATACAAATCATACATACTCCATCATAGCCTGGATCAAAAAAGATGAGACCCAAGGTCTTCACTCCGTCCCCTAAAAGTATGAATCTAGCCATGCGATTACATGTGCTGAAGTCGAACATGGTAGAAACCACTTGATTACCGGTCATTGATGAAAACCGTTAACAAGTGTGAGGGAAATCACCATTGACGTCAATGACTCCCAAGGTATCGAAGTACAATCCGAATGAATGTGAATGAATGAGCTAAAGTCGAGCACTCGGTGGAATCTCTCGATTAGGGATCAATGATGTGAAACCCCTGTCGAAAGCGAAGAGACCTGCCATTAAGGCATGCAGGTTCCAAGGTACTAAATAATTTCTAAGTCTCATTTCCGGATAATGAGTTGGAGTCGATGGAACAAGACTTGTCATAGGAGGGCCTTGAGGTATCCCCCATCAATGACACGAAATAAGCAACAGATTTTGAGGGTGAAAAAAAGTATGAATACGGGTTGAAATAGACACAGGGAAGGCCGACATAGTAGGAATGGACAACTGCATATGGCCGACTCAATAAAGGGCTCATGTGAACTTCTCTTGAACATATGAACGACACGACCAAGGACTTGGTAGCACTGACTCAAAGACAACCCAAGATATGACCTTGTAACAAGTCGAACGAGAGACAAATGGATTTCCCAACCTGGATTCAAATGACGAATAGGGGGTGTCATGTTCAAGAGCGATGCTTACTGCCATTAATATGAATACGAAAACACATCCCTTTCCCAAAATTTCCCCCACCATTTCTGGCAAGTACCTCTTTATTTTTACACAAGCTTGAGGAGGTTAACATATGCTTGTTGATGTAAGCTCATCCTTCGGATGAGTCCCTCAAAGTATATTTAACGAACCCTAGGAAGGAGTGGTTCGGTCCCATTGCGGGTCTTTCGATGTTTGTTTAACGAGTCTAAGGATAGAAAACTCAGGGGTTTCTCATGTTTTGAGAGTCTGAAAAACACTTAAAGAGAACTCTCCCAGTTCCTTTTTCGTAAAAGAGTTTGACGAGACCGAAAAAGTGATAAATTATCGCACGTCGAATGTTTTCTTCAAATACTTTAATGAGCGTGAAAAGAACAAGATCGCTCGACAATATTTTCATTTTTATGGAGCGTGAAAAGAGCTTAAAGGATACTCCTTTATGTTCATCATTTTCATGTTACCATGATGAGTACGAAAAGACGAGAAAAAGTATACTTGGTTACGTTCTCATATATTTTTGAGCGCGAGAACGAAGGAAGAATGAGCTCGAGGTTTTTTCTAAAAAACCCTAAAAAAGTAGTCGTACATGCAACAAAAAGAAAAAACAACACCCGTACCCCCTCGTTCAGACTTCGAAGTTGCTATATCTGCGAAAAGCCACACTCACAAGGCTATTAGGGTATTAGGTTTAATAAACAAAGAAAAAAATAATATAAAAAACCAATAAAAAATGGTGAAAATGACTTTTTACCATTTCATTGTTACTTTGCCAAAAACTTGCCCAACATACCTCATTTTCCCCCAAATTTCTTTGCTCGATTGCAGGAGGCACAAGCGATCATTTGACGAACGATTTTAGCCAACGAGGTAATCTCTTGATTCTCTAACTTTTCCATGGTTTAGTTTTTGTTTTTATTGGTAATTTTTTAAGTTTTGAGTCCATTTTAGGGTTGGAACATGCGCCCAAGCATTCTCGCAGGTGGGCTATGCGGGACCTGCGAGAATCTAAGATTCTCACAGGTGGACTTCAAGGCACCAGCGAGAATCTCGCACTGTGCAAAAGGTCCACCTGTGGGGACCGAAAAATGGATTTTAAAATGAGGTTTTGCTCAATAAAAATTATGCAAGAGTTTAAAACAAGTTGCTGACTCCCCTCTCATGGCTCTTTTGCATGTGTTTGACCATCACGATGTTGGAATGGAGAGAAAGAGAACATGAGGAGGATGATTCCATTGCCAGGAATGACTCGGGTATAGTTTCTACCCTCTAGGACTATGGGCTCTTGAAATTTTTCAAGATTCCGGGCATGAGAGCCCAACTCAGGTTGTTGGAATACCTGGTCCACATGTGGGATGCGGATCAACAATTATTTCATGTGGAAGTCCATATGCTGACACTAGATATCGAGGATATCTATTTTCTAACGGGGTTGTGACGACGTGGATACCATGCTACTTTGACCGAAGGTAGAGGCGACGAACTCCCTATGAGCGAGTATTGTCACCAATATTGTGTTCCCGAGGAAGAGAGAAGCAAGGGTAAGGTTGCCATTTGGGGGGTCCGAGATCTGACCCTACGAACCATCTTGTTTACTATTGCACGCATAGCTAGGAGCCCAACTCTGCACATGGCTCTCCAGATCTATTTCCAATACGCCATAGAGTGCACAGAGCCTCAGGTCTTCAACTGGTTGGATGCAGTTCTCCGCAGTATGAAGAGACAATTGACGAAGTGCAAAAAGGGTGACTTGAAGTAGTTTGGGTATGGGTCACTTTTGGTGTCATTCTTCCTCGAGAGGGTTCCACTGCTGCGACTACAGGTTGATTAGGGTTTACCGGCCCCACAGGATCCAAGGATGCTGAGGTGGTGTAACCTCATGGCTCGACACATAGCAGGGCCTATAATCAAGTATAATGATTCATTTTTTGACTAGTTGAGGCCCCTGATGATGATGATCGACGACTACGCATATGCTGGTTTGGATTTTCAAGGGGATCCGGATTTGGCCCTGCTTAAGGATGCTCAGTGGGGTGACTTGGGTAAGAAGTACACATTTTTGTTCTTTTTAAATGTTTTGCAAATTTTATCATATGAAATGTTTTTATGTTTATCCAAGAACTAATCGAAAAATTTATTTTTGATGACACAGATGTGGGGCCGTATCAACCTCCAAGAACATCTCCCATTCAAATGCGAGGAGACGTAGCTCTAGTGGCGATATGGGATGTCGAAGACTACGAGGCAGTGGAATAGAACTTAGAGGGGTTGACCACGAATGTCTCGGATATTGCTATTGGGGAGATCCCGAGACGTTACCAGCGCCATACAGTGGGCGTGTCTGAGTCTCTCAGTCGACTACTCTATAGGGTAGCCCGAGCAGTTGTGTGTTATCGTGAGTGTCATCCGTGATGCTATTTTGTAGAAGCTATGGGCTTCGTATTTTGAGATTTTGATCCTTGGACATTAAAAAATTGTAAAAACTTTTGATCGTTATATACATATATATGGCTTCTACCGGCTTATTTTGTGTTGTGTTATACATGTAATGTGTGATTGGTTTATAAATGTTCCAAATGTCTGTCTAACACATAGTTAGCTAATGCATCAATGAATGTATTTAGACATCTAGGAATGTGTTGATATTTGATATAATCAAAATAACGTTCCAAGAGGCGAATTCGTAAATATACCCGTAATAAAGTAGGACTTCAGATAACATAGACATTACTTAACTGTAGTACTACTAGTTGCGAATCGATTCGTATAACCAGGTGGCGGATATCAAGGGAAATAGCATCAATCAACAATTTGATGATGGCACTATATTTTGCAATATTATTGGTCGCACGACTGAGGCACACACCTCATAGACTGATAAGTTCGTTTGTAGGGGCGTAAATTTCCCATGCAGTAGAAGCAAGGTTCTGAGTACTACGGCTAGCACCCTCGACGAAGCTAATGTGGGGTGGCAAAGACTCCGAAATATGGAAACCAAGCACAACACAAGATAAGCGGCCGAGGGAAGAGAGCAAATAACAAAAAAACATACTAAAGTAACACAAAAAAGGTATGATACAATAAAATACAAGCACTCATGCACATGTGATCTTAAGCATAGTACTTCTTTAAGTACAACCCATTTCTGGGTTCACTCAAAGGGATACCGTCGTAGTCCACCAACTCGTAAGCTCCTTTCTCCAAAAATCGTATGACGATATAAGGACCTCCCCACATAGCTTCAAATTTTTTGTCTCCTAGCATATCCCGATCTTGTTCATAAAGAAAAACTAGATCACCTTCGGAGAAAATGCATGGCTTGACATGTTTGTTGTATTAGGATTTGACGCGTTTCTTCTGGGCTTCTATAACTAGGGTGGTGTCGCGATGGGTTTCGTCTAATTGCATGAGATACAACAGACATTCTTCTTCGGCAGAAATGTTTAGGAGAAGTTCGACGACTAGTTTTAGGGAGGGTATCTCACATTCAATAGGCAATATTGATTCTAGACCATAGACTAACTAAAATGGTGTAAACCCAGTAGCAGACTTAAAGGATGTCCGGTAAGCCCACAATGCTGAAAAAAACATCGTGTGCCAA
This sequence comes from Picea glauca, assembly GCA_000966675.3. Classification (NCBI taxonomy): domain Eukaryota; kingdom Viridiplantae; phylum Streptophyta; class Pinopsida; order Pinales; family Pinaceae; genus Picea; species Picea glauca. Next base: position 179,000 of record JZKD02S2039690.1, on the reverse strand, counting down.
CTCATTTTGTGAATCCCTATCATTCATCGAAGCATGGTAATGAGGATTTTGTTTATTGCTTCAACTTGGCCATTGGATTGTGGGTAATAGGGTGTTGAGTTTTCATGGTGAAGACCCAACTTTTCAGTGAGTTCGGACATCATGAAGTTTCTAAAGTGGTTATCATGGTCAGTAATGATAGCTTGAGGAACACCAAACTGAGCAATGATGTGATTGAATATAAATAATGCTGCAATCCTTCTGGTATTGTCGAATGTTGGCATCACCTCGACCCATTTCGTAAAATAATCTACGGCTACAATAATGTATCCATGCCCCCCGGCCGAGTGAGGGTGACATGTCATGAAATCAATACCCCATTTCGCAAAAGGACCAACAGATACCACAGGGTGTAGAGGAGCAGGGTGTGATCGTATTTTATTGTTGTAGGTTTGGCAAACGTGGCATTTTTGGATAGCGATTATACAATTGTTGAATAAAGAAGGCCAAAAATACCCTGCTCGTAAGATCTTCTGGGCAGTAGCATACCTAGATGTGTGACCACAACAGGCTCCAGAATGGCAGTCATTTAGGGTTTTCTTGGCTTCGTCAAACATGAGGCAACGCCGAAGAATGGAGTCAATCCCACGACAATAAAGAGTATCACCGAGGATAATATACTGACGGGCTTGGTAGCGTATTCGATGGTGGTCAGTGCTAGACAAATTGGGCCAAAAAGTCTAGGTCTATAGATATATGATGATATCTCCATACCAAGGGTCGTCGGAACTGATCAGGAAAAGGGATTCATCAGGTAATGAATCGTCTTCTACATTTTTCGCCTCGGAGTAGGGAAGGTCGCATATCAACTCGAAAAACACCAAGGATTTCTTGGAATTAGTGCATTCGAATTCTAAGTCAAAATCCTGGAGTATTACGATCCATTTGGAGTATTTTCCCCCTAGCAATTGGCGTGTAAGAATGTGTTGCATAGGGTTGTAGTTAGAAATTAACGTAGTCTTGCGAGAAAGGATATAGTGCCAGAAACGTTGAACAACTTGGATGACTGCCAAGGCCAGATTTTCAACATGTAATTACTTGGTTTCGGTAGTCGTGAGACTCTGACTCAATTAATAGATGACATGTTCTTCATGAGAATCATCCTCCTGGACGAGAACCATAGCGATGGTATAGTCCGAGGCTGCGAGGTAAAGGAAATAATCCCGACTATAATCAGGTGGGAAGAGTAGTGGGGTATGTGTCAAAGACAGTTTCAAAGATTCGAAATCTTTGTTGGCAGTGGTATCCCATACGAACTCAGAACCTTTCTTGAGCAGACGCATAAATCCAAGAGTTAGCTCAGCATAGTTCGGGATGAAACGACGAAGAAAGTTTTCATTCCCTTGCAAAATTTGTAACTGGCAAAATGAGGAAGGAGGAGGAAGATTGAGAATCGCCTCAACCTTCAAAGGATCTACCCTGATCCCTTGACGTGAAACAATAAAGCCTAGAAGTCAACTAGATTCTATGCAAAAACCACATTTATGGGGATTCAAGCATATGTGGTAAAACCGACATCGAAGGAAAATGGCGCGGAGGTGTATTGGATGATCTACACGACGCATGGAATGAGCAGGTAAGTCATCGAGATATGGCTACACGATGTGCTTTGTATCATGAAAGACGTAAGACATAACACGTTTAAAAGTTGCTCTGGCATTCTTTAAACTGAATGGAAGTTTCTGGTAGGCAAAAGTGCCCCAAGGAAAAATAAAGGCGATCTTGTGTTGGTCCGCGGGAATGATATTGATTTGATTATATCTGAAGAAACCATCCATTAGAGAGAAGATTTCACTTCCAGCACAATCATTGACGATCTGGTCAACGAAGGGGATAGGAAAGTTGTCTTTAGGACAAGATTTGTTAATGTCCCTATAATCAATGCACACACAGATTATGCCTTGTTTCTTATCAATCAGAACAAGATTGGAAACCCAGTCAGTTAGAGCCATAGGGTAAATAAAGCCAGCTTTGAGAAGTTTCTCAACTTCAAGCTTGATAGCGGTTGTTTTATGTGGGTGGACCAGACGAATTCGTTTCCAGACGAGTTTAGCGCCCGGGTATGTCTTGATCTCATGTACCACAATGTCAGGGTCAATCCCCGACATTTCTTCATAGCTCCATGCGAAGATGTCATAGAATTCTTGGAAAAGAGACTTGTAGGTGACAACTTCGTCATGGGAACACAAAGCTCCGATATGCACATTTTCGACAACTCCAAGTTTTATGGATATGTCAAGGGGGATGGTGGGTGAGATATTACTTAAGTTCCCTTCGTAGAACATATCATGTGTAGACTCGGGAACAGTAGAAATGATGACAACGGTCGATGGGGTCGAGATTCGTTGGTAACCCTCGATGGTGCGTTGTTCCAGGAAGAGGATGGAGCGATGATGGCCATCGTCCCAAGGGGTATTTTCCACAAACATAACAGACATAATCATCTCGTCTGTAGGAAAAATGACGCGGAATGGATTTGGAGATAAAGAACCAAGAGAGGGGGTAGAAGGGGTTGCCTATTGAATGGCTTGATAAGCAGATTTGACCGTACTCAAAGGCATTTCGTTGCCATAATGAAGATGATCGCTGGGATTGGGTACCATCCACGGGTCATAAGATGCAGGGGTTCCGAGAACAGAGGTGGAGATCATGTTGATCGAGGCGACAAACGGATATGGAATATCGGGTGGTGGAATGGGGAAGGTGCCCATCAAAGAGGAATCTTTAAGAAGACCCACACTGACGTTCTCATATCCATGGGGCACTTTTGCAATGAAAGGTACATTGTCGGTACATGCATCAGAGTGAAAGAAGGCCAATTGGTCTACGGTAACTACTTTTCCTTGATGTGGGAAACACACGACATGGAAAAGAGTGGACACAACTGCACACATGGAATTGATCCAGCTATGGCCGAGTAGAAGGTTGTAATCGAGAGGAGTGTCAAAGACCTCCACTTCAACGTTGACCGTATTTTCTTCTAATGTAATAGGCAACGAAGGGAGGACACCGTAAGGCTTAAAACCAAAGCCATTGAAGGCTTTGAGTGTGTTGTGGGATTCAATCAAAGGAGGAGAGTCGATGGCTTTCCAGTAGGTAATAGACATGACACACATCGAGGCATCCTCATCAATAACTGTTCTACAAATGTTTTTGTCGAAGACAATAACTTGTATTTGGAATGCGAGTTGAGGGGGTAACCTTGGAATATGATCTTCCAAGTCAAAAATTATTAAATTTGTATCCATAGGGTCAATTCCACCAATAGCTTTCAACAGTGCCTTCCGTTGTATAGGACAACTCTGAAGGACTTCGAGGAATGACATCACAGATGGTGCTTGGGCTAGATCTTCGACAATATTATAGTTCTGGGTAGCATGTGCATGAGGATTGAAAGCCGATTTTCAAACAACACCCTTTGGAGGAGGGAGAAGGACTGTATCTAGGCTTAGTTGTTCGAGATGAAGAGGACCGTTGGTAGGTGGAGTCATGGGAGATGGTTGGACCACCGAAGGAGGTATTGCATCAACCTTCTCTTTGTAAGTTTTAAACCTGCGAAGTAAAGCAATGCATATATATTCTTAAGCAATACAGAAATTAATCAATGGCTCATACACAGAATACACAGAGATCTTTACTGGAAACCCTCAA
>JZKD02S2039690.1:141844-160191 GCA_000966675.3 Picea glauca | reverse complement strand
CCCCCCCCGGGACACCGCAGAGGGGGTACCCCCCTTCTACACTCCCTTGTGTGAAAGAGTGTATATACTTATGGGTTGTAAAGTCTTCATGGGGTATAAACATGGCTGAAAGCAAGGACCTCTGAATCAGGAATATAATCAGGCTCCAAAACCAACACATAGATAGGATTGGATCCATAAGGTGGAAGGTTCAAACCTCCCATGGGAACACGAATCATATCAAACGAAGAAGTGGGCATGGGAGCATTGGTGCCCCTGGGTCCAATGCTAGGATTCATATAAGTAGACCAGGGAGGGGGTTGCACGTGGGAAGGCATATCAACAGAAAAATGACTAGAGACCCAAGGTGTGGATTGAGCGTTGTAATCGCGCATACCATTGTAAAAAATAGAAGGGTCTTCCCCCATGAAATTATGAAGCATCATGGGGAGGGTAGTGGTGAATGGAGGAGTAAAAGGCATTCTATTGTCCATGATAATGAAACCAAAAACTAGAGTCCTAGGGCCAACTAGTAATCAAAGAGCATACCAAAAAGTTGAACGGCCAATATGCATGCAAACGGGCTAAAGTGGTTGAGTGGCCTCCCTTTCTAATGAAGGTATGCCTCGTCCAGGAGGGACCTGAGACTCCCTGCTAAAGTTTGGAGGTAATAGAATCAGTTATAAGGGCCCTCATAGGCTTAACAACCAGTCGGTCAGATCTCTCCGGAGAGGTAATCTTCCATAAAGGTTGTGTGTTGTCCGACCCCTATCTGACTCAGGATACAAGCAGAATAACCCCTGCAAGTGACCTATGAGAAACCTAAGTCAAGCAACTAATCAACCACTGTATAACCGATGCACAGGTGAACAGTCATAAGTTTGGATTATCGTATGGGTAGGGTAGCAAAGAATGAAACCTTTAAAGTATCGCCTCTCACAGAGGTATGGATACTAGAAATATCCCCAAATACGAATAAATCCACAGAAATATCTATAACACTAGGTGAGTATCCAGGGGTTATCCCTTCAACAAATTTCGCGCGACCTCATGCTTAACTCCGGTGTGAGTGGAGCCTCCTGATATTACCAATTACACAATGGATTTCTCAACTCCCTATCTCAGACACATATGTTGATTTAATTTCCTTGGAGAAGTTTACTCACAAAATCCTATTCCAAGGCACTAAATCCTAGGCTAGTTTGTGCACCCTAAACAATAAAATTGTTACTAATCAATTTTAGTTTAAAGCGTAAATTTAATTGGTTGTGATTACTCAAAAAGGTAAGGAAATGAAACTCATGGTGTTATGACTCTGCATGAAAATAAAAATAGATATAATGCAAAACCTAAGTTTAACTTTTCAGTGAATGATATGCTAAATAAAAACAGTGCAATCTTCAATTTTAACTCTGCAACTCAGAAGTAAAATGTAATCTTTCGCTAAATGTGCTAAGCTAATGATAAAGGTTCCAAGACAAAAATACCAACCAATGCAAAATACCTATTTTTTTGTATTTTCAATGTATTAAAAAGAAAATGCATGGACTGATAAGCGACTTGATATATAACTTCTACTGCGTATAAAAGAAATCACTCGAGCAGAATACGAAGCAACTAAGAAGACAACCCAACTACCAAGGACAAATCAAAAACAAAAAACAAAGAGAAAGACGCTGCCAAAAAATTCAACTCCAAAAAAGGTTTCCTATCATCCTAGATAATCTCAACAGGCACCATAGAGACCTAAGAAGGCTCAGTGATCCTCAAAACCTACCCAACAGTCACTAAACCAAGCAAGCAAGCAAGGGGAAGTGGTATACACGACTGTTCAAGAGAAAAGGGTGTATATACGCCTCTTGCAGTGGGACAACAAGCATGTATATGCGGTTGTCAAGGAAAAAAGGGCGTATATATTTTAAAACAAGGCTAGGCAAGGGTAAAAGGATGAAAAACTCAGACCCAGAGTGAAAAGACTCTATCCAACTGTGATACGACAAGAAATACAAAGGAAAAAGAGCAATGTAAGAAGAAAAAATACTTCAACCCTTAGCAGGAAGATTGTATCCCCAGTGGAGTCGCCAATTCTGTTACAAGGGAAAAACTCTCTATGTCCAAGGGTAAACCACAACAGACAGGTATGACTGCAAAAATCAACTCAATTCCAACATGTGTTATATAAACTAATGTGAAATACGAGGAAGAAGCCTACCTCTATCCAATCATTTGATGTCGTTCCACCGTTGAGCACTTTGACCCAAAGCTTTACACCTGCAAGAAGTTCTCAACAAACAAGCGATGCAAGTATATAGTGACAATATATAAAATGAGTTATCACATCAGATAGCATAATCCATTAATAAACATTACAAACATGCCCATGGATAATAATCATATATTTACAAGATATTGATAGGACGGGAAATGAGTATTTCTATTAATAATTGATCAACATAATTATCAACATTACAAACTTCCGTGTCGGCATGGCTCGAAACCGAGAAACCAAGTTCCTTCCAACTGGGTCTCCATAACTTCAATCCTCCACCAAAGGCGAGCTCATAGAAAAGAGGTAATGAGGTTCTATCGACAATAAGGAAAGAGCTTGGGGGTTGAATACTGTGTTCATACTTGAGGGACAAAGGGATGCAGACTCAATATGAAGTAATTTCTCCAAAGTAAATTCTCTCTCAAAGTTGAATGCTTCCTCATCCTTTTCCATAGCTCGAAATTGTGCTCCTATAGCCTCCAGAATGCAACTGAAGGGCTGAGTCGGAACGTTTCCAATATATGGAAGGCCAAAGATAATAGATATTTTGTCATCACATGGAAACCTGACCTCATTTTGTATTTTCTTGCAAAAATCCTGATATACGCGAGCTGTAGTGGGGAAGCAAGCATATACGCATCTTTTATAGCAGTTAGGGAGCGTATATGTGGAAAAATATATAATTTCCTTTGGATTTATCAAAAGGGGGTTGATAAGTCTGCATAGGGAAATGTAAAAAGTCCCTTTGTGCAAGATAGCAATGGTGAGGCAAATCTTGCTATAACAGAATTAAGGCATCCCCCATCATCCAACATGAGAATCAACAGAAGGTCAAATATTTTGAAGGACTTAGACAAAATATTGAACGAACACACAACTGAGTACATTTCTCACATGCACTAGATGGAATAACGCATGGAAGAGACCCTTAGAGTAATGAACAATAATGAAAACCACTAACATAGGTGAGGAATTCCACTAATGAGGAAAATGGAACCCAAGGTACTACACAAATCCCAAAGTGTGAATAAGGTATTGGCGTTGAACACAAGGGAAACTACTCAGTCAACAACCAATGATGGATTGTCAACTACTAAGTGTAAGGTAACCTATCAATGATGTAAATAGGCCCATGGTGCTACTGTAGGTCAAACTCTCAAAGCAATGTGTCATAGTTGATAAGAGTTGACCCACTAGCAAGAAGTCAATGGGGACCTTCCATACTGTCACAAGTACAAGACAAGGATTCTTGATGATTCTAAGAAGTACTTGACATATGGGAAGTCCAACATGTAAAGTCAAGAATTTTGAGGAGTGGCCGACATAGGCTTAATCTTCCCTTGAACAAAAGCACAACACAAAAAGTGACTTGGGAAACATAGACTCAAAAGTGAATGATGACATGAGTTTGCAACAATGGAGGAATCTCCATAATCTCCATAGTGACTGAAAGGATAACCAGTCGTAGGAATAAAGACTCAAAGAACATAGTTCAACTTCCTAATTCCATAATAAGCCCAATATGCTAATATGAAAACTCAAAACTTAGTGCTTTGTTCAAAGGAAACATAACTACTACCAAACATACTGAAGACATGCCTCTTTCCCATCCTCTTTTTTTATATTTGATTTTTTTTGTCTTTTCCATATTATTAAATCATAAAAAAAATAAGAGTGTCGTGGACAAGAAAATTAGTTACAATTGCATGGATCATACCTATGTTAAATGTAAGGAAAACATGCATGATATGGACACTCAGGGGAAATTTTTCTCCAAGGATACATGTGTCAAGTCACAAAGGAAATAAAAGAAAAGGTAGACAATTAAAGAGAATGCATAAGTAACAGGCTATACGACAAGTTGAAGCAGACATTAGTCTCAAAAGTGCAAGCAACATAATGCCATGCAATGTTACAATTTAACACATAAATTTGGGATCCCCATGAGGTATTAGCCATAATAAGAATGGAAATAAGTTGTGAGGCTTCGATGCAAAGTCATGGAAAGACTAAATATGGATCCTGATCCTATGAAAGTATTTCATCATGGGTGTCAAGCTACGAACGAGGTTCCAACTAGAGCACCCATGAATGGTAGGCTCTACCGCATGAATTATGACACTTCTAAACACCAAATAAGGCTTTGTGTCGCAACTCAGTGGGGTCAATCCTAAGGAAAAATGAACTAATAAACGAATAATGAAAAATGCATGGAGGGAAAAATCTAACATAAATGTCATTTTTGAGATCATTACCTATGAGAACAGATCGACACAATAAGAATACCAAAGAGAAACATCTCCAAGGTCCTTTATATGAGACCAACACACTCACCTAGAAGTTAATAAATCCAATATATAAAGCTATGATAATAATATGTGTTATGGAAGACAAAACTTGAAGAAAAAAACCCTAAAAGTATAATATGATACAAATCACCACACAACCTTACAGCTTATGCATAGTACTTCTCCAAGTAGATCCCATTACTAGGCTCGGGCCAAGGGATTATTCGGTAATCAACCTGTAAATTTTCCAATTATGGAAGAAAGAAAAATATGAGATGCATATCTTCCCATGGTCTACCATTCAAAATCATGGTTTCAAGGATAGCTTCATTTGAAGGCAATTCAACATCCAATAAATCATGTAAATAGGGACTCGTAGATTCACAAATACAATGGCTTGAGGTTTCACAAAAAAAAAAAGATCAAACTCAAGCGGGGACTCAAGATCACTCGAGCCAATAGGGGGAAGCAAGGGCTCCTGTGCTCCCATTGGATAAACCACATTATCAATTGTCGAGACCTCCTCTCAAGAAGGCAAACATGACTGTAAAGGTTCCTTCCCATAAGCAATTGAACATTGAGGATATGATGCCACATAATTCACTCGTGGTAGGGGAGATTCAACTCAAATAGTAGGAACATACCAAGGGGTAACCTAAGCTAAATTCAAATTAGGATGGTGATTATCAGATGAAATTTGATCAATAATGACAATGATTTCATTGTGAGGAAAGTACACAAAAGAGAGTAGGCACCACAACGTTCATATCATACACATAATCATGCCCAAGAAGAATATTGAAATCTAAATGGTCTTGCGCCACTAACATATCAACTAGGACAGTCTTCCCACCTAACATGATAGAAAATTGAGGAAGAATACACAGATATTCACTAGGTCTTTTTTCAAAATCCAACATCTCACTAGCAACTAACACAAGCATGGGAGAACCTAAAACTTGTCAACCGAGGGAGGATAAAATACTTGTAGAGGATCCTTCATCTAAAATACATCGGTAAATTCTTTTTGAATTAGCTTCAACCCTTATTTGGAAGGGCACAAAATAAGTAAGGCGAGGATCAACAAGATTACTACAATCAATGGAAACCATCCTCGAATTCAAAGGGAGCATGCCTAAAGTGAGAGAAAATTCCCCTTTTTCAGAAGGTACTGGACCAGAAATTCTATTTATATGCACATAACACCTCAAGAGAAGAGTGGGATCGGCCGAATATTGCATCAACTCGACCACTTTCTCAAAAACTGGTTGAATAGGCTGCAAGACAACATGGTCAAGAGACACATCACCCTTCAAAAGAAGAGTGGGATCATCTAAATATAGGTATTCTCAACCACTTCATCAACCAATGGTTGAAGAGGTTGTTGGGAAATGGAAGGTGACTCAAGACTAGAAGGGCCTTTAGATAAGGACCACGGTCTTTGTACCACAAGAATAGTTGGGCATAGATGAGTCAGGTGATATCCCTTGGAAATCTTAGAAGGGAACTTGGGATTATGTCTTATTCGTCTAGGTTTCTTAATAGTATCAATGCCCCTAGCATGACTTTCATTGGCTGATGGGTTTCCCTCAACATGACTCACAATGGTTGGTTGCCCATCGCTAGTGTGGATTGCAATGATTAGTTTTTCACTCCCAACATGAATTGCATTGGCTAGTTTCTTATCTCCAACATGACTTGCATAGGTTAGTGACTTATATCCAACATTACTAACAATGGTTGGTTTGTTAACTCCATACGACTTGCAAGTACTGGACTTTCCCCCCCAACAAGACTAGTAGAGATCGGTGACTTTCTCCCAACATGACTAGCAATGACTAGTTGCATGTATCCAACATGACTTGCAGAGGTTGGTGATGTTTTTCTAGTGTGACTAGTGGTGACTAGACCGATGCCCCGGGCATGCATCATAGTGGCTGGTAGGTTTCTCCCAACATGACTTATAGAGGCTAGGTGTTGATCTCCAACATGACTCGCAAAGGTTGGTGAACAATCACTAGTATGACTTGCAGTGACTGGACTTGTGCCCCCAACATAACTTGCAGAGGTTGGTTGCATCTCTCCAATGTGACTAGCAAAGGTTGGTGACTTGTCTCCAACATGACTTGCAGAGCTTGGTGACGCCTTCTTCTTATTCTTCCTCTTCCTCTTCCTTTTAAATTATGGTTACTAGTAGCTAGAATTTCATTGGATGAGGTAGAGGTAGGAGAAGTAGAATTTTCTAATGAGGGGGGTAAAGGATCAACATCAATTCGATGCCTATGACATAAGGTGCTTATTTGAGAATCATCAAGAGCATTCGAGACATTCAAAATTGTCCACAAACAAATTTATAGTCCCGCAATCAACCCAGAAATGTTCAAAGTGGCCATCAAGGAGGCACCAACATTTCCAAAGAAAATAAAATCACAAGAATCCCTTTGGGAAGGGGTCCCTTGGTTGGTATTCTCGTGAACTTTATCCATGAAATTGTCATTCACAAGTTCATCCCTTGTGGGATTTTTCACGTCTGAAAAAGTCTCACACTATAACACTGGAAAACCAGTGGTATAAAAACCCACACCTTCTAGGAGGTGACTCCACGCTTTCAAGAGAAAGACCATGGATCCTTCCTAACTGAAAAAGAAATTGGTCACCCGCCTTGAATCAACAATTTGAAACGGGTGCTATAGACACAACCTAAGGATAACTACATAAAGTAGCACCCCACTTAAAATTCTTAAGAGAAACATCACAAATAAACAACTTTTCCAAAAAAAATCCCAGGTGGATTAGGTCTTGAGTCCATAGTAATGAAAAAGTGGAAAAAGGGACCTTCCAAAAATCAGCATGAGTTGATTAAGTCCCAATATTGATGAATGAAGGAGTGATAAAAAGTTACCCTGACCTCCATGTAATATCCCTTCATGGTGTAAGTAATCCACATGAACATGGGGCACCCTCAAGGGGTATTGAAAGTGTGATGCAATTTATGCCTCAGGTACTGCAGAAACCCCCCTGCAGTCATCTCTGTGATACCTAGGAATGGAAACTAAAGTTAAAAACTCACAGTCAACATATGGGGGGCACAATTGACAGTTGGGATTGTACATAAGGGAAGGGTAGCTAAGATTAAAGCTCCAAAATTACTGGCACCATAGGGTGCCAAGTGGTACTCAAGAAAACCCCATATACACAACAATCTACAGATGCTTGGAAAAGTATTATAGGGGTAATCTTTGCCACTCACCCTCATGTGACCTCGTGTTTATCTCTTGTGTTAGAGGAGTTTCCTAGATATACCTATATGACAACTGAATTTTCAATACTCCGTAAGTCAGACTCCTTTGTTCAGTTAAATGGCCTTAGATATTTTACTCTCCAACCTATTCCAAGGCCCTAGCCTAGACTACTTGATGAAACCTAGAAACAAAAGCCTAGTAGATTTTAATTAAGCACTTGTTTTTAATGACTGTTGTTTACTCTAAGGGTGTGGAATTGCAACTAATGTTGTTTGAGGCTCTTGAAAAATAAAACCTATAAGAAAACTAGCAAAGGAAACTTCATACTAATTCTACAATGAAAAATAGTTTCTAGAAAGAAAAATGCATGAACAATCTTTCAAACCTTGAATTGCAATCTTTTCTCTTTCCATGAGAGATGCACAATGCAACTTTGTCCTAAATTGCGAGAAAAGAAAAAGAAGCAAACAAAATAGTGTTCATTGTCCTATTTTCTTTTAAATTATTTTCAAGATGAGAAGAAAACAAATTCCTACACTAAGATCTTCTTTTTTTTTCAAATATGAATGAAAAACAACATAAGAGAAAAAAGAAACATATCTAACAAAAAACTAGGTTTTTTCTTCTTCTTTCTACAAAAGAAAAACTACCAAAAGATGCTAAAAGAAAGGTTTTTTTCGTTTTTATGTTTGAAAAAACAAAGGAAAGAATAAAAGAAAAGTATTGATCTCAGATACAAACTCAAGTTTCAAAGATGACCACAATGACCACGAAACCGAGACCCTAAGAACTAGACTTGTCTTATAGTTATGCAATCCAAGAAATCAAAAGAATCCAAGGAAGCATAAAAAAAATTATTTTCTTTTCAATTTTAAGACTTTAAATACTTTTTGAATTCAACAATAAGTTTTAGGAACCAATAGAGTCCAAAAGACCCCCAAAAAATCCAAAACGGGGCTTTAAAAGGATGAAAAATAGAGTAAAAAATCACCTCTTAGAAGCCATATGCCCATGCCCCCACTGTAGGGAGCATATACAAACTTATATACATGCCTAAGCCTTCTATAGGGAGCATATATGATCCATAATTTCAAAAAAGACTTGCAATGATAAAAAACATGAGTTATACACTCTTTTCCTCATTATTGGGAGCATATATACACACTTTACTCTTCAATAAGGAGAATATGTATGCCTATGTTCTCAAAGGATGGAGTGTATATACCCTAAGAACCCAAGAAAAAATTGAAAATCCCTAGGTTTAAAGCTTGAAATTGAAGGCAAGGGTTTTGAAACACTAAATGCACTAGGGTTCTGAAACACTAAATGCAAAACCAGAAACAAAAAGAAAGCCAAAAAAATGATAGAAAACAAAGAAAACCCTTAAACTAACCCAAAAGGAGACTCTCCCCAGTATGGTCGCCATTTTTTTTTATGGAGAATGTTCTCCTATGGTTTTGGGTTAAAACCACAACAGAGCAATGACCTAAATACCACACTCAATATGTTAGGAAATGAGGAACACTTCCACACTAAACCTAGAAGAAGAGAGGAAGAAAGATTTCAACAAGAAAGTAAATGACAAAGCAAACACACAATACACAGAGATTTTACCCTGGAAACCCAAACCAGGAAAATCGACATTCCTTGAGCGTTCTTCTCTCTTGTTGTCTTATACATTCATAATAAAAGGTTACATGCCTAACCTTGTTCCACACCTAAGACACAATCAACATCATACCTTCTTTCTTTACACAAGAACAACTGACCAGGAAATGAAAAGGCTTGAGTCTCTTTAAAATTGCAAATGAAGTTTGTATGTGCTTGGGTAATAGGATCAAGTTACAAACACATAAAACTTAATGATTTTTTACTTAATCATTAGAAGCATAAACAGTCATAAACAACCATCAAAATAAACACATTAACACAAAACAATCATAAAGGAGTTCACCCCTCTCTTGGGCTACATCTCTTGGTCTAGCTTCCAATGGATCATTTTCATTAATGCTCAAAGTGTCAAAATCAATGCTTTACAATGATCAAAATTCAAAATAGATGGCTTCAATGGCTCCAGAACGTCGAAAAACCCCTAGTTGGGCTCTTCCTGCACCTGGTTTGGCCAAAACCTGAGTTGGAATCACTTTCTGGAAGTTTCTCCCAATTTTTTATTGTCTCTTCTCGCCAAAATGCACATCTATGTGAACAACCTAGCTCCGGAGCACATTTGCGTGCCAAAACCCAACACCCGCGTGCAATCCTAAATTCATGGAATTTTTTCGAATAGTTAGGAGGCATAGAGCCTTTCTCAACGAAGGTCATGGTTGCATGGCCTCCATGTGGACACGCCCTAGCGCTAAATCCAAACCCCGCTCTTGTGGACGGATCGTTGGATCCTACGACGTGGCTTGACCATTGGTTAGAGGGATGGCCAAATGGACTAGTGTAAATACATGATTATGGAACCCCACGTCGAAGGTTGTATGGGAGTGGTGTGACTAAGGGATGGGGCTAAGCCCTGACCCTTTCTCCGCCCGTATGAATCCTTATGCAACTTTAACTATTAGTTTAAAACTATATGGTTAAGCCACATAGGGTAGGCGGGCTGGTATCCCGACCTACGCTATTACTTTGCCACTTTCCCCGGAGGTCATGGGTTCGACCCCTGCAGACTCCAACCAAAATTTTATACCACGGAGGGGTGTCATGTGGCAGTCCATGTCTGGGCCATGTGGCACCATACCATTGGTCCACAAAACTGCCACATGTCGAAGCTAGATAGGTCCACCTCATGTGCCAATCACCTGCCACATCACCCTATTGCCACTTGTTAGTATGGTCACCCTGCCATATGTCAGTATGGTATGTACAGTTAGCAGTACGGACTGTACGGACTATACAGTCAGCTAAAATTTTGCATGTTTGGCAAAGTGGAAAAAATGCAGTATCTCTCGCATACGACATTTGTTTGAACCCGTTCAAATTGCGTTGGGATCATGAGGACAAGGCATACGCACGAGTCTATTTTCAAGAAATTCCAAGAACTTTGATTTTTTATCATATTTTGATCCCCTAGATCAACAAACCTGTAGCCAATTCGGCTTACATCTACATGACCAAAAATCTCTAAATATTGGTTATTCTACGATTCATTAGATTTTACAGTATTACAACACACCTTTTTATAGGCTTTACAATAGGAAAAATCCTAAATAAAAGGTGCCTAAAGATGGTTATAGATCCATGCAAATCATTGCCTACAAATCTCATGAATCTCAGGATTATGTTATAGTCGACTACCAATTTGGATTACCAGTCGGACTTCATTCGATCTTCAGTTGGTCAAGCCACACATCCTCTTGTCAACCTCTTGTTGGTTGACACCTTTGACTTGTTGTCGATGTATTCGACTTCGATTTTACCCAGTCGAACCACCTCAACCTTCGACTTGTTGTCGATGTATTCGACTTCGAATGTACCCATTTGAACCACCTCTACCTTCAAATTTCTATAGATTCCTTTGACTTCGAATATTAGTCGATCCACCTCGACTATACTTTCACTGCAAAGAATATAACAACCCAACATTCTTCCCACTTGTTGTTTTCTTTGTTGAAACCAGGAGATCTTTGATCTCTCATTCACAAACCCAGGGAAGTAATGCCCATTGCTTCTCTGCACCAAGATAACTTCACAATACTCACAGACTTGGTCAAAAATTCTATTATGTTTTCCAATGTGTCTACTTTCTCCTTTAACACCTTGTTGATTTCCACCATGTCTCTCACGAAATGGTGGTGTACATCAATGTGCTTAGTCTTAGAATGGTAAGTTGGGTTCTTTGAGAGAAATATTTCTCTTTGAATGTCACAACTTATCTTCATATATTTATGCTCAAACCCGATTCCTGAACACAACATTTATAGCCATACTACTTCTTTACTTCCATGAGTGGCTTCCATGTATTCAACTTTTGTTGTTGACAAGGCTATGGACGCATGTCGCTTACTTATCTAGCTGATTGCTCCACCTAAAATATTGAACACATATCCACTGGTCGACCTCCATCGACCCAGATCTCCATCCTAGTCTGCATCGACAAAGCCATGTACATTTAATTCACTGTCACCTCCAGGTTTTCCTTGGTAGCATATAGCATAATATTTTGTGCCACACAAATGCCTGAATAATCTCTTGACAGTTGTCCAATGCTCCTTCCCAGGTATCGACATGTATCTACTCAACACTCCCACTGCATGGGCAATGTCTATTCGAGTGCAAACCATTGCATACATTAGACTACCAACAAAAATTGCATAGGGAACACATGCCATGTCCTCTATTTCCTCTTGTGTCCTTAGACATTGTTCAATAGTTAGCCTTGCTCCCATAGGAATTGGCACCTTCATAGGTTTGCAATCCTGCATGTTGAAATGTTTCAAAGTTGTTTCAATATGCTTCTTTTGGTTCAACCAGAGCTTTTTAGTTGCTCAATCTCTCTTGATATCCATTCCCAGAATGAATTTCATTGCACCAAGATGCTTCATGTCGAACTTGGAGGATGGTTTCTTCTTCACATCCTTTATTGTGTTCATTTTTTTTCCAATCAACAACATGTCATGGAAATACAATGCTAAATATATGAAACACCCACCTTCTTCTTTGGAATATATCTAGTGATCAACTTTGCTTCTCACAAACCACAAACTAAGGATGTATGTGTTGAACTTTTGGTACCACATCCTTGGTGATTGATTTAGACCATAAAGGGATCTTTTCAATTTTCACACCAAATATTTCTTTCCCTTTACTACAAATCCTTCAAGTTGTTTCATGCAAATTTCTTCTTCCAAGTCCCCATGTAGGAACATTGTATTTACATCCATCTATTCTATTTCTATTTTAAATGATGCAACCAAAGACATTAGTACTCTAATGGAAGTTAATTTTGCAACAGGAGAAAAATATCACATAAGTTGACTCTTTCAACTTGGGAATATCCTTTCACTACTAGTCGAGATTTGAATTTCTCGACTTGACTTGTTGCATTCATGTTCTTCTCGAATATCCATTTTCTACCATCTAGCTTTCTTCCAATAGGTAATTTGACTAAGTCCCATGTCTCATTCTTGTGCAAAGATTCCATCTCTTTGACCATGATGTCCTTCCAAAGTTTTCCCTCTGTTGAGTCGACTTCCTCCATGACCTACTTGGGCTCATCGTCGGTGGTAGTTAACAGGAATGTGGAACATTAGTCAAGAAAACTATACCTTTTGACTGGTTTTCGTACTTGTTCTGACCTCCTTACAACTGTGGACGGTTGTTCCACCTCTTCTTTTGATTCAGTCGACTCATCTAAATCATATTCTTCGTTCCTCAGTTCAAACCGCACCTTCTCTGGATTATTCTCGGTTTGAACAATTTCTTCAGGCTCAGGCTTAATTTCGAGTTCTCTAAAGACCACATATTGATTGTACATTGTTTTCCCTAATGCAGGATCCTAGAGCTTGTATCCTTTCATTCCTTCTTTGTATCCAATGAAAATACACTTGAATTCCTTTTTTCCCAGTTTGCTCCTCTTTTCCTTGGGAACATGAACAAATGCATCACAACCAAATACTTTGAGATTTGAAACTAAAGGCTTCTTACCAGACCATGCATCATGTGGATTCGTGTCAACTAGTGCTAACGAAGGAGACATATTCAATACATATTTTGCAGTGTCGACTGCCTCTGCCTAGAATTCTTGTGCGAGCCCAACACCTTTGAGCATGCTCCTTGCCTTGTCCATCTATGTTTTGTTCATTCTCTCAAAAACTCCATTTTGTTGTGGGGTATATGGTGTGGTATTTTGGCATGCTATTCCACACTGCTTATAGAACTTATCAAATTCCTTTCCAAAGAATTCACCACCATTGTCAGTTCTCAACACCTTAATATTCTTATCTGTTTGGTTTTCTACAAGAGATTTAAACTCTTTGAATTTCTTGAAAACCTTTGATTTCTTCCTCAAGAAGTATATCCATGTCTTATTGGAAAAATTATCTATGAAGGAGACATAATACAGGCATACACCAAGTGAAGGCACTGAAATAGGTCCAAACACATCACTATGAACCAGTTCTAGAATTCCCTTTTCCCTTGTCTCTCCATATGGGAATCTGACCTGGATTTCGACACATACATCCTTACTAAGGATGTATGTGAGGAAAGTCTTCGAACATACATTTTTATGCATAGATTGAAGTCCTTTTTCTCCAACATGTCCCATCCTCTCATGACATAGCATGCTTGAGTCAATTTTATGATGACTTATCGATTTGGTTTGGATCGACTCAGCCTGAGTTGAGTCGAGTTGAGTCGAAGTCGAGTCGACTTCAGGAACATCGATGATGTTTCATTTAGTCAAGTCAACACTCCCTAATAAATTGTATAGTGTTCCAATCGGAACTCTCTTCATTAAGACCATCACACCTCTGACCATCTTACACAAATCCTTATGAAATAAAGTGTGCAGCCCTCCATCACTCATCTTGTTGAAATATATTAGGTTTCTTTTGAAACCCAGAATGTGTTGCACACCTAGAAGGGTTCTACTCCTCCCATCCTTCAGTATCATTCAAACTCTTCCTCGTCCAACAATTTTGGTTGTCAATTCATCCCCCAAGAACACATCTCCTCATTCATATCGTTCATATTCATAGAACCATTCTCTATGTGGTTTCATATGATAGGATGCTCCTGAGTTAATCAACCAAACATCTTGATCTGAATGTGTACTGGTTGATGCCATGTACACATCGCGTCCCTTATCTGGAGTTGTCTTTCTCTTAGTTGACTGCATCTCGTCGGATCCTTAACTGACTTCCATTGCCTCTGACTTGCAGTCCCTTTTGTAATTCCCAACTTTATTGCATTTCTAGCATCTTCTTGTTGACTAAACAGGGGATTTATATCTACCCTTCAAATTAGACTTTCTACCAGAGAATTTTCCTTTATCTATGTCAATTGATTGACCTCTCATCACTAATGCATCTTTGGTTGATCATTCCATGTTTGTCCTTCTTATTTCTTATGATAGTAGAGACACAACCACGTCTTCTAGCACTAATGTGGTTGAATTTCTCCCTATAGCCACGACTAAGCTATCCCAAGAGTCGGGAAAAGAACATAATAGGCTCACACATTCTCTTCCTCAATGATCTTAATATCCATAGAATATAACTAGATTAAAATGGTATTAAACACATTTAAATGCTCAGTCGTCGAACTTCCCTCACTCATCCTCAGAAGATACAATTTATTTATGAGAAACAACTTATTTACCAGGGATTTCGACTGGTACAATCTCCCCAACTTGTTCAATAGTTTATTGGACAAATCTTCACCTGATACATTCAATAGTACTGAATCTGCAAGACAAAGTCGAATCGTACTCATTTCCCTTCTCTCGATTTTCTCCCATTCTTCCATCAACATACCTGTCTGCATGGTACCTAACAAATTATTGTCTATTGTTCTCAATCTACAATGAGATATTCAATTTTAAGCTTCCAAAGCTCAAAATTCCGGTCATTGAATTTTTCAATCTCTATTCTCGACCTACTCGCCATTCTTTAACACAATATTTAAATATTTTTTACTTACAACTCTTACTAAACCTAGGGTTTAGATCAGATCCAAGGTTTTTAAACCAAGCTCTAGTACCACATGTTAGGAAATGAGGAACACTTCCACACTAAACCTAGAAAAAGAGGAATAAATGTTTCAACAAGAAAATAAATGACAAAGCAAACACACAATACACAGAGATTTTACCCTGGAAACCCAAACCAGGAAAACCAACATTCCTTGAGCATTATGCTCTTGTGTTGTCTTATTCATTCATAATAAAAGGTTACATGCCCAAACTTGGTCCACGCCTAAGACACAATCAACATCATACCTTCTTGATTTACATAAGAACAACCTTGTAGCCAATTTCGACATGACCAACAACCTATAAATATTTTCTATTCTATGATTCATTAGCCTTTACAACATTACAACACTCCTTGTTTATAGGATTTACAATAGGAAAAAACCTAAAGAAAAGGCACCTAGAGACAGTTACAGATCCATGTAGATCATTGGATACAAATCTCATGAATCTTGGGATTTTATTATAGTCAACTACCAAGTCAGATTACCAGTCGACTACCAATTGACCTTAATTCGGTCTTCGGTCGGTTGTCACACATCCACTTTCCAACCTCTTGTCAGTTGACACCTTCAAATTGTTGTCGATGTCTTCGATTTCGACTTTACCCGGTCAAACCACCTCAACCTTCGACTTTCTATCGATATCTTTGACTAAGACTTTACCCAGTCGAACCACATCGACCTTCGACTTGCTATCAATTCCCTTGACTTCGACTATCAGTCGATCCACCTCGACTAGACTTTCACTGCAAACAATATAACAACCCAACACAATCCCGCAATGACCAAAATACCACACTCAATCCCACAAAGACAGTCAAGCAAATTTTAGCTCACTAACTAACTCTTGATAAGAAAGAAAGAGAAAAACTTGGATCCAATCATTTGATGTAGATCCCTTTCTTGAAACTTTCTCTCTAGTGTTCCACTCCAACACTTTCGCCAACCACCTGCACACAAGGAGGAAGACAACTACAAGAGAGGTAGTAACAATATAACTAACTTTCAAATACGATAACTAAAATCAAGTCCATTAGTGTTCTAGATAATTAAATGCCCTAATATAATAATCATAAACTAAAACACAAAGTTGGATGGGAAAGAGAGTTATTTATTTATTTAACAACAAATTTAAGGAATGTTACAACCTATAACCACTATGGTGTTGCTTTGAAATTAGAATCCAGGTTCCTCTACCCAAGCCAATGATGATCAATTCAACCTCCAACTCCTTCACTCAAACAAATTTGTAAAATAGAATTGGTCTCTTTCTAACAAGATAAAGGGAGCAAAGACTGTTGGAAACATGGGTTTCTAGATCTGAAGGGGATAATTCACAAACATGGGATAATGGACTTGTAGACTAGGTAATAAATGACCATCATAAAGGTGTTAAATGGCATCATGATTCCTCATCTACCCCTTGGATCATTTTTATACTCCAAACAAGTGGTTAGAGTAGTTATCCATGGTAAATAGGGGGTTAAGAACCAAATGAACCCATAAACCCTGCCCAAAATTTAGCAAATTTGTATTTTTTGAGCCAAATAAATGTATACGTGGGTTGATAAAGGGAAACATGTATATGTATGCGTGTTGCATAACTGATAGGGTGCTTACATATCAAAACATGGGGTTTTTTAGTAATTTTTTAGGAGGAATAAAGGGGGATTGAGTCTGCAAGTAGTGAAAGGGTATATGAATTAGGCCAATAGGGCATCAATGTATATGAGGTGGGAAATCATGCTATAACAATATGTTTCCAACAAAGGCCCTTGGTTTCTAGACAACGTAGGATTATTTATGTAGTTGTGATAGCCTAACTTCAACTCTTATATAGAAGATCTAACAATGGTCCCTCTATGATTAGGGTTCCTAATCTCCCTTTGGGACATCAATGTCCTGCAAGTTTAATCACTATGGATAATTCATTTAGTACTTTTATCTCCTTGGATTTGGAAAGAGGTGCTTATAATTTTACTACCTACAAAAGGTTATGTGTCCATGCTTATTTAAAGAAAATCTATTCTTAACAACATAATGTTGGAAATAAGTGACCAAAGATGAATACAACCCCTAGAACATGTTGCCTTTTGTTGCAATTTTTTCTTTGACAATGGCCATGCCATACCTTCCTATGCAATGGTAAAATCCTTCTTTAGATCCATAGGGAAAAAATCGAAATACCTCTTGCTGGAAATACACAACAATGGATGACCATTGGGTAGATCCAATAAAGTCTTCCTAGGACTTAGTACTTGCTCCATTAATAATTGCAACAACTCCAATGCTTGAGAGTAGTGTAGAAGCCAAGGTGGCTATGATATATGATAACTGAAGAGGAAAATCTCCTCGCATTGAATCCCAAACACAAAAGTATCCTTAGAATGAGAACAAGGAGATATGGATCAAATTCTTAGATCAAGAAAGGGATCTAGTTATATTTTCCATAGTGGATGCATAGAAGAAATTGGTGGTGCAAAATACAACAACATTGAATAATAGTCTAAAGGTTGGTTGAACAACAGTAAGGAGAATTGTTAAGAACCTAAATAGATCTATGGATATAATCACCACAAATAATGAATACACAATAGATCCACAAAGCTATATAGAAGAACAATATGTAAAATCTCTTTTATTACTATCAAACCCTTGAGGTAGGGTAACACCATACAATGGATCCTATTATGGAAGGGATCCTCTCATGTTCACTTGCCTCTTCGAGGGGGCATCCTCCTAATGAGCTACCACTCCAAATACAATAATTCTCTTCATATCTCATTACATTGCTTGAACCTCTTTATATAGTGCTACCATCACCTAAGAACATTCTAGAGGAGGAATCTTCTAGAAGTAGAACCTTCT
>JZKD02S2039690.1:22399-47255 GCA_000966675.3 Picea glauca | reverse complement strand
TTATAAGCCTATTACCTCAACAATTTGCATCACCAAACAAGAAGAGCCTTGTTTATATCCTTTGTAGCTTGACACCTTGTACCCTAAGAGGAGACATTCCGTTGAGTTTCCGCTCTTCATGCACCTCCTTGCATTGATCATAGGTACATTCCATTGTTGGAACTAGTTTCTTACTTGTGACACTCATTTCCTCTATTGTATCATAACAATCATTTTCCTATGAAAAAATAAAAAAAGACAGGCGAGAAAAAAATATTATCTTATGTTGGAAGAAGTTCTGTCATCTTTGAATAGAGCATAAACTTTCGAGTCCACTTTTCATCCAAATTTTGTGTTTAGCACGACCTTAGGAGGCTGAGTTCGTTACTTAGATTTTTCTCCTCCAAATGGTTATTCTTCTAGTCCATATGGAGAGTTTGATTGATGCCTCTTGAATCACAAAGTTTCATCATCAACTCTATGCTTCCAGAGTCCTCCATATGTCTCATGCTCTTGTTCAAAGGAATTCTATAAGCCTGTGTTGGCCATTCCTCAGAAGTCTTGGCTTTGCATGTCAACCATACCCTTAGTGTGTCTCAGAGTTACATGAAATTGTAGTCCTACTGTGCACCTTGGTCCTACTTTCATTATGGGTAGGTAACCTTGAACCTAGCAGTTGACATCTCCTCATTGGTCACTGACTGGGGGGTTTCCATTGCATTTGACGGAAATAGATATATCACACATTGGAATTTGTGCAGTGTCTTCTATGCCATTTGCCTTATTGGTGGTTTCCTTACCTTTGTCGACAATCTTCCTTATTGGATGCTATTCATAGGGTTTTTTTCGTGCACTACTTGTATCTAGTGCATGCAAAAGACACACATGGTCGTTGGTTTGTGAACATATTCATTGTTCGAGTTCCTCCAAATCATCAAGATATTGCTTTATAATTCATGTCGACTGATGAGAGATGCCTTAATGCTCTCCTTTCAACGAGTCTCCTTCCATCAACTTCAACTCATCTATTATGGAAATGAGGCCTAGAGTCCTATGAGTACCTAGAGGCTTGCAGTCATCAGTGACAGGTTCTCTTGCCATCGAAAGTTGGGAATACATCAATGCCTCCTGATCGATGGATTCTTCAAGTGTTTGACCTCAACACCTTTATTCACACTTGTAAGAATCCTCGATACCTACTTTCATTATTGGTAGGTTGTCTCGCGTTTGTGAACAATATACCTTAATGATCTATAATAAAATGAAGTCTCATTGTGTTCGACCTCAACTCCTGTATTCACATGATGTAGACTTGCACCTTTGGCAGATCATGTAGAAGACATGAAGACATCAATTTATAGTAGAAACTTTCCTGAGATGTTGTTATCATTCTTTGGACCAATACCTATATGAATTCAGTGATCATGGGAGATCAAATTGTACTCCATTGTATACATATATCTTCAGATTGATGTTGAGACTAGTTTCCACTGGGCCTTGTTCGTGACTATAATAGAGTATGGCATGTGTCTACTTTGTATTGCCTATTCATGGCCATGAACAACTATTTGGTATATTTCCACATGGATCTGTAGTGTAATTCAAATTGGGAGCCATGTGTACAAAGTCATCATGGATTTTAATATTCTCATGAGAAACTATTTTTTCTAGTTGAGTCTCCATTACTCCACTTCTAGGAATTATAATGTATTTCGGCCATCGCAGATACTCCTCTGACCTCACACATTAGGGGGCATATGTTATAGCAAGTTTTTCCTCACCCCATGCAACTTGATCATAGGGCATTTCCATTTCCCTATGTAGACTTGAAGTCCCCTTTTTCACTTCCTAGAACTAAAAAATAATATTTTTCCACATATACATGCCCTACCAGTTAGACAACATGCGTATATGCAGGTTTCATCACTACAGCTTGCGTACATCGATTTTGGTTCTCAAAATTAAAAATTGTGTCGGGTTTCCATGTCACATCACAAGATCCATGATCCTTGACCTTGCACATAATGGAAACATTCCGATTCGGCCCTTCAGTTCCATTTGAAGGCTATAAATTGAGCCATATCCAAGCCGTGGATGAGGAGAGAATTCAACATTTGAGAGAAAAGATACTCTGGAGAAATTTTCACTTCACATTGAGTCTGCAAACCTTTTTCCTTTAAAGTTTGAACACATTGTTCAACACCCAAGCTCTTCCCTCTTTGATGGAGAACCTCATTGTATCTCTTATATGAGCTTACCTTTAGTGGAGGATTGAAGTGGTGGAGGCCCAACTGGAAGGGACTTCGTTTCTCAGTTCCGAGACATACCGACCGGAACTATTCAAAGAGACAGTGGCTAAAGAGTGATGCAAAGTTGGCCTTATGGAGTCATGGTCATGATAGGGTGTGATCAAGACAAGTAATCGTGGATGTTATGCATCTACGTTTGGGTGGAACATGGTTGTTTCATTTGTTTTCCCAGCATAAATGATTCAGATATGTATCTTAATTGTTTACTTTTCATTCTTCTGAAGTATATATATATATATAAGTAATGATCTATATAGGTGTACCTCATGGCCATAATAGATTGGTTGATTTACATGCTATTTAGATATATGTTAGTATATTCTTGTTGGATTTGACTTTATTTTAACTTAAAAAATCTATATGTAGGCTACATAATGGATCTACATAGATAATTGTGTAGTTATTAAAGCTATATAGGCTCCTTGTGGATATATATCAACATGAAACTAACTACTTCAGGAAAGGAAAAACAAATGAAATAAAATGATTAGATTGCACCTAAGATAATACTAAGTAAACTATATATGTCCTACTTCTTCCTTTATATTGTCTCTAGAACTAGTGAAGTGAAGAAATACTCATGCGATCATAATTGAGTACAAAAACAGGTGAATTAAAATTCCCATATATATATATATGAAAATGGTTATCTGATACAATAGATCTTAGAGATCATTATGGAAAATTTCATATATGCGGTTTGATAGGCCATTGCTGTATACAAGGCCTTGTAGATATCTTCCAAGTAAAAATATAAATACAGACGGGGTTAAACATGCCCGAATAATTTTTTTTAACTTTCAAAGAATAAAATAATCAACATCATCTATCTATAGCAGATCTAAGAAAACACAAATCTCTTGTTCGATTTTTGGGAGAGAATCCCAGTAAGAAGCCAGTTTTGATGGAATCCAAGTACCTTTTTGTTATAGGAAAGTTTCCTCTCTCAGAATTAGAACCATACGAACTTTAACCTACAAAGGGGAAAACTAGAATATTATTGTCTCCTCGAATTACTGGAAGGAAAGAGAAATAAAGAAAAAAAGGAAGAGTGTGACTTATCTCGGGCTTGGAATTAGTTCCGGTAGTTTTCCTTTGTGAGTAAGTTAGTCTGCATTCTAGGAGGAGAAGGAGGCTTGTAAAATCCTGATGGGTTACCTCGTAAGAAAAAGGGACCCATCATCAAAACTTGTATCCACCTAATTAAATTCAAAAGTACAACCATATATGAAAAACATAGGTCCTTTACATTTTCAGTTATTGATCAATCCATTACGTGCTTCGTGAGATATTTTTAACTAATGCATTATCAAGAGGGAATTATATCGAAACACATTACCTAAAGGATCAAACGAAGTGCAAAGAGTAATTACATAAAAAAAAATCAAAGAGTAATTACAGAAATGAAGTATAGAGAGTAATTACATAAAGAAATTACAGAGACTAATTACCAAGCGTAATTACAGAAATGAATAACAGAGAGTAATCACAGAGACTAATTACCAAGAGTAATTATAGAAAATAATTACAAAGAGTAATCAAAGAGACTAATTACCAAGAGTAATTACAGAAAATGAATTACATAGACTCATTACAAAGACTAAATTTACAGAGACAAAAATAGTAATTAAAAGGGGAAAAACTATTAAATGTTTCCTACAGTTTAATCAGATTCCTTAACATAGGGAAATTGAATATCAAATGAAGTAATTACAGAGATAACGATAATTTTTTAAAGGATTCATATCTATCAGTGTTTCCTCACATAACACAGATAGATCCATTATTATAGGGAAATCAAAAGCCTATAAATAATTACAGAGACAATGATAGAATTTAAAGGAGTCATGCTTAACAAATGTTTCCACGCAGAACAGATAGGTCCTGTAAAACTACATGAAATGTTAATTTTATTGCGTAGTTGTAAATACAACAAGCGTCGAGGGTTATGGTCAAGTATAGGAACAACAAGAGAACCTAGATAACAATTTCTACGGGTTAACTTGGAAAATTCGTTATCAAGCGGATTTGGGTATTGTCCCTTCACCATATTAAAGAGGAGATTGTATGAAAATAATCAAGAGTAAACTATTACATACACAAAGCCTCCTTCCCTTGCACAAAACCTCCTCTCTGGAGCTTACAAAATCCCTTGACATGCGCATAATCTGAACAAATACAACAAAATGAAGGAGTATAACTACCTACTATGGGTGGTGTTAAGACCTTCATGAATTAGGTAGGTATCAAAGGATTTATGGGTTATGTATGGAGTGTTGAAGAGAGATACAGGTCCTTGAAAGCTACTGATATCACCCATTACTTTTTAACTGTAAATCTTGCTCGGAAAGAAAATGAGTTAGAACAAATAATTCTCACAGAGGAAAACAAAAACATTCTACCCAGATTTATTTCGAAACAATTATCAATGCACAAAAGACTTACCTGGGTATTCTAAGCACATCGAATTTTTTACATGCATGTTGCTTCATATATCTACACCCAGGGCTAAAGCAGCATTGTGGAGGAAGTCTTAAAGAAAATAGGGTAAGGAGGTCGAATGAAATTAGCGTAATGGTTCCTTGAACCCATCATTCATAATGGAAGAGTGGCAGAGTACACCCCCCCCACTACCATGTGAAATCTGTGAAGTGGAGAGCCTGCATTGGTTAGATCCCTAGAGCATCAAAACCCGCAGGTACATGGTAGGTAAACTATTTATTAATATCCTATTACACCTTTAATGCGTTTTAAAGAACAGTGTCAGAAAATCCAAGCACAATTTTGAATTTTCAACTACCAAGTTCATAAAGAGCCCCATATCCCTTGCATCATGGGGTGGTGGAACTTAGGGATATCGTTAAGTTATGGTGTTACATGTGTTGGGGTTAGCCTAATCACTAACATGTTTATTTTCAACGTCTGGTTCCATAGTCGCGACCCTTGGGAAAATGCTTAGGTACGCTTGGTTAGGATTAATATGTCTCTTGTTTAGATTATAAAACAAATTTAAAATGTGATTAACCTTTATGCACTACAGAATAGCATAAAACAATATAAATTGTGGTTTGGGTTTTATTCCTTCTAGTTTAAGATTAAACTAATATGGAGGAAAAACCATTATGCATTACAAGAATAGTATAATAATGAAATGAGAAGATATCATTATGGTTAGAGTAGTATTCCTCTCTTATGGATAGTTTTATTGACAAAGTTTTTAATTTGAAATAAAAGTAATGAGTCGAGTAAGGATTGGTTGAAAAAATTGGTCGGATCTATATTGTCATTGACGATAAGAATAATAGTTTCCCCCCCTTCAAAAAAAAAATAATAGTAAAATTTTTGGGTACATTACACCAATCCATGATTTCCTTTATCTTTTCGGGGTGCACTGCCACTCCTTCAACTACGATTATGTGGCCTAAATACTGGATTTCTCCTTGGAAGAAATCATACTTGCTAAACTTTGCATACAGTTGATGTTCTCGTAACACCTATAACACCATTCTAAGATGTTGTTCATGCTCCTCTCGGTTCTTGGAATACACCAAAATGTCATTCAAAAACACTAAGAAAAACTTGTCTAAATATTTGTTGAGCACACTATTCATCAAACACATGAATGTAGTTGGTGCATTTGTAAGCCCAAATGGAACCACAAAAAAATCACATTGCCCATATCTTTTCCTAAAGGTTGTATGGTGGATGTCCTCATCCTTGATTCTAACTTGGTGATATCTAGACCTTAGATCAATCTTTGAAAAATTGCATCTCCTCTGAGTTGATCAAAGAGATCATCTATCCTGGGAAAATGATATTTGTTCTTGATGGTCATCTTGTTCAATTTCCTATAATCGATGCATAGTCTCAAGGTACCATCTTTCTTCTTTACAAATAGGACTAGTTCTCCCCATGGAGACACACTCAGCATGATATAACCCTTATCCAACATTTCTTTCAACTACACTTTCATCTCCACCAACTTTTGTGTGCTCATTCTATAAGGCACTTTCGATGTTGGTACTGCTCTAGGAACAAGATCTATTGAAAAATCAAGATCTCTTTTCGAAGGAAATCTAGGCACCTCCTATGGAAACACATCTCTAAACTCCCATAGTATTGGGTGATATTCAAATTTCATCTCCTTTATTTCTGTTGAGCCAAGAAATTGTATAGCATACAAGTGGAACCCTCTTATACTAACCTTCTTGGGTTGCAACACTGATATTTTTCTTATTGAAATTGGCTTCCTAATTCCTTGCAAAATCCTTGCATTGATTTTCTCATCTTCGCATTCCAAAATTTTCTCATAAAAATTTAATTTTTCCTTATGGGAAGCTAACCAATCCATACCCAACAACATGTCATATGAGCCTAGGGGTAGGATATTCAAAATCACCTAAGTCTATAGTCCATCCATTTCAATTCGACTTGCTTCAACTACCTCAACCACTTTTGATCCGAATTATTTTCGGCATGAAATGAGAGCGGAGATATAACACAGAAATATTTAGAGATATTGCAAGAGAGACAAAAATATAACAGAGATATAGTGGAAATAATAAGAGTCATAGATATACAGTAATACACGATTTCTATTAATGAAATAAATGTACAGATAATGTAAAAATACAGAGTGAAAGACTCGCTAGAATGGTGGCAGCTTATCTCTAAGAAGAGATGTGACAGCTACTTGCATTCAAAAGAAGATGATTATTACAATGAGGCTCTAAGGGCCTTTTTAACATAAGTAAAATTCAAAACCCTAACCTCGGAAGATGAAAATCCAAAAGTTTTGTGGGCCCCGATGGGTGTAGTTGATACATCAACTTCCCAGGGGCGTAACTTTTGCATACGATCTCTGTTTAGGGAACTCAATAGCTCGTTGGAAAGATCTATCTGAGGAATAAAACTTTTGGGTGAGAAACATTGATATATGATCCATGTTGCTCCCCGTTTTCTCAAAAAACATCGTTTAGGGCCTCAAAACGAGTTCAGAAGTTCAGGATCCAAAAAACTGCTAAAAATAGTAAATTACCAAAATTGCCAGAAAACTATTTTGAGCTAGTTGGAGAAGGTGGGTGGCCACCAATATCCACCTGAATCAATCCTCCCTCCTTAGGAATAAATGGTCTCCATTGCATTGAGTTCCCGTGGGAGAGGGGAAAGCGATTGTTGAATCTGAATCTTGGAGAGTTGCGTGCCTTGCTGGAGACATCGCGCTGCTTGGTTTGTTGAAGGTTGTCACGAACCTGTCACTGGAAGGGTTGTAACTTTTTAACCAGTCTTGCTACATGATATGACTGTGTTCAAAACAAATCTTTGCACTTTGTTGCAACCTTGTCGACCTGCTTCTGTTGGATAGAAGGTGCTTGGGCTGAGGCCGTAGTGGTTGCAATATCCTTCTGTTCACCTTTTGAACAGATTGTGAAAAAGATAATTTTTTTAGTATGAGATACTACCTTGCAACAATTTTTATGTGGAACAATAGTCGGAATTACCTTTAGTATTCTATAGAGATGACCCCCCAAAGTAACAATGACACTACGAGGTCGAGACTCATAAATAGCATGTCACTTCCACATATATGGTTGGCCCAAGAGAACATCACAGACATCAAGTGGGGAAAAATCACATAATACCTCATCCTTGAAGGGCTAGATGCCATATGACAATTGACATTGTTGGCTGACACAAAGATCTCGTCCTTGGCGAAGCCACCCAATGTTGTATGGTTGCGAGTGTGGTGTTGTTGACAATCCCAAATGTTTGACGACCTCTACTGAGATGAGGTTCTTATGGCTTCCACTATCAACATTAAAATGCAGTGGGGTCCCCTTCACCCACATCTGTGAATGAAAAAGGTGCTCCCCCTCTTATGGATCTGTTGGTTCTTCTGGTTGAATTGATGTGGTCATGACAATAGCAGTGGGGTTTGCGTCAATGATATGTATTTTACCAATATTTTCAGAATCAAATTTTGAATCAGGGTTCGGCTCCTTGTCTTTGATCTCAGCCACCGATAAACTGTTTTGAGTGACATTCATCGGTGTCGTGCCAGGGGATTTTGTGGAAATCACACCATTTTCCAGTGTCCTTCTTCGTCTTCCCTTGACCCTTCTTTTCTTGTGGATTGGACTGGTTTTCGGGAGACTGTTTGTTAGGGTTGTATTTCTCATACTTTGGTTGTTGAGGATTTGCAGACCTAAACTCTCATTTGTTTTGGTGCTTAAATTTCTTCTCAATTTTAACAGTATATCGATAAGTAGAACCAAGTGATGAGATGTCCAAAAAATACATTTTAGTTTGGATGTATTTGTGTAGAGCCCCACAGTATTTCAGAACCAAATGTCATTTGGAGTCTTTGATACCCAGCTTGGTGTGCAAGGTAGGGAAGGTATTGGTGAACTTTAGAACTACTTCTCCCTTCTCTTTCCGCAGTGTGGTCCATCTCATGTATTGGTCCTCATAGTTTCCAACAGGGTAATACTATTCCTTTACCGCATCCACAAAAAAAATCCCAAGTGGGCTCGGCCCCATATATTCCAGAATCCTCTGTGGAAATTTTCTCCCAGAAAGTTTCCCACCAATGTTTGACATGGGGGAGATATTTAAGGAGTTCGAAGGTGATCTTTTCCATGTCGAAAAAATGGTGAACAGAGAAATAGTCGTCTAACATATTTAACCATTTTTCTAGGGCATCCACATCTATCTGACCTTCAAATATAGGAATATAAAAATTGACTTGTACCTTAAAAGGTGAGGTGCCTCCAAAGTGGTCGCTTGA
Source organism: Picea glauca (assembly GCA_000966675.3). Classification (NCBI taxonomy): domain Eukaryota; kingdom Viridiplantae; phylum Streptophyta; class Pinopsida; order Pinales; family Pinaceae; genus Picea; species Picea glauca. The sequence continues at coordinate 38,180 of JZKD02S2039690.1, read as the reverse complement.
TGAAGATGCATATGTTGCTATCGGCAAGCGTTGAAGGATGTGGGAAAAATTCTCCATCATTTTGTCACTCTGTCGCGTGAGAGCTTGCTCAAGCAAAAAATTGATAGGATCGTATGCTCCATCGTTTTTCTTTTATTCTACCATGGAGAGTTTCTTGGGTGTGCGGGAGAGATTTTCTTCAAGAGAGACAAGCTCGAGACCCAACTTGCTATACTTAGACCTCGTCGGGGACATGCACTGAAAACGATCAAGAGCAGCCTGCTCTGATACCACTGATCCAAATTATTTTCGGCATGAAATGAGAGCGGAGATATAACACAGAAATACTTAGAGATATTGCAAGAGAGACAAAAATATAAAACAGATATAGTGGAAATAACAAGAGTCATAGATATATAGTAATACACAATTTCTATTAATGAAATAAATGTATAGAGACTGTAAAAATACAGAGTGAAAGACTCGCTAGAATGGTGGCATCTTATCTCTGAGAAGAGATGTGACGGCTACTCGCATTCGAAAGAAGATGATTATTACAAAGATGTTCTAAGGGCCTTTTTAACATAAGTAAAATCCAAAGCCCTAACCCCGGAAGATGAAAAGTCAAAAGGTTTGTAGGCCCCGATGGGGGTAGTTGATACGTCAACTTCCCAGGGGCGTAACTTTTGCATACGATCTTCGTTTGGGGCACTTGATAGCTCGTTGGAAAGATCTATCCGAGCAATAAAACTTTTGGGTGAGAAACATCAATCTACGATCCATGTTGCTCCCCGTTTTCTCAAAAAAAATCGTTTAGGGCCTCAAAATGGCTTCGGAAGTTCAGGACCCGAAAAACTGCTAAAAATAGTAAATTACCAAAATTGCGAGAAAAATGTTTTGAGCCAGTTGGATAAGGTGGGTGGCCACCGATATACACCTGGATCAATCCTCCCTCCTTAATAAGAAATTGTCTCCATTGCGTGGAGTTCCTGGGGGAGAGGGGAAATCGATTGTTGAATCTGAATCTTGGTGAGCTGCTTGCCTTGCTGGAGATGTCGCGCTGCTTGGTTTGTTGAAGGTTGTCACGAACATGTGGCTGGAAGGGTTGGAACTTTTTAATCGGTCTGTCTACATGAGAGGACTATGTGCAGAAGGAATCATTGCACTTTGTTGCAACCTTGTCGACCTGCTTCTGTTGGATAGAAGGTGCTTGGGTCGAGGCTGTAGTGGTTGTAATATCCTTTTGTTCACCTTTTGAATAGATTGTGAAAAAGCTAAATTTTTTAGTATGAGATACTACCTTGCAACACTTTTTATGTGGGAAAATAGTCAGAATTACCTCTAGTATTCTGTAGAGATGACCCCCCAAAGTAACAATGACACTACGGGGTCGAGACTCATAAATAACATGGCGCTTCCACATATATGGTTGGCCCAAGAGAATATCACAGACATCCAGTAGGGTAACATCACATAATACCTCATCCTTGAAGGGTTGGATGCCGTATGAAAATTGACACTATTGGCTGACACGAAGATCTCGTCCTTAGCGAAGCCACTCGATGTTGTATGGTTATGTGTGTGGTGTTGTCGACAATCCCAAATATTTGACGACCTCTGCGGAGATGAGGTTCTTCTGGCTTCCGCTATCAAAAATAAAATGTAGCGGGGTCCCCTTCACCCACATCTATGAATGAAAAAGGCACTTCCCCTCTTTTGGATCTGTTGGTTCTTTTGGTTGAATTGTTGCGCTTGCGACAATATCAGTGGGGTATGCATCGATGATCTATCTTTTACCAGTATTTTCAGAATTAGATTATGAATTAGGGTTCTACACCTTGTCTTTGATATCGACCACCAATAACTGTTTTTACTGACATTCATCGGTGTTGTGCCAAGGGATTTTGTGGAAATCACACTATTTTCCAGTGTCCTTCTTTGTCTTCCCATGACCCTTCTTTTCTTGTGGCTTGGACTGGTTTTTGGGAGACTGTTTGTTAGGGCCGTCTTTCTCATACTTTGGTTGTTGCTAATTTGCAGACCCGAAATACTGTTTGTTCTGGTGCTTAAATTTCTTCTCGATTTTAACAACATATCGATAAGCAGAACTGAGTAATGAGATGTCTAGAAAATCCATTTCAGTTTGAATGTATCTATGTAGAGCCCCATGGTATTTCAGAACCAAATGTCTTTTGGAGTCTTTGATACCCATCTTGGTGCGCAAGGTATAGAAGTTATTGGTGAACTCTGGATCTACTTGGCCCTTCTCTTACCGCAGTGTGGTCCATCTCATGTATTGGTCCTCATAGTTTCCAATAGGGTAATACTATTCCTTTACTGCATCCACAAAATAATCTCAAGTGGGCTCGGCCCCATATATTCCAGACTCCTCTGTGGAAATTTTCTCCCAGTAAGTTTCCCACCAATGTTTGACATGGGGGGGAGATTTAAGAAGTACGAAGGTGATCTTTTCCCTATCGGAAAAATGGTGAACAGAGAAATAGCTATCTAGCAGATTTAACCATTTGTCTAGGGCATCCGCATCTATTTGACCTTCAAATATAGGAATATCAAAATTGGCTTGTACCTTAAAAGGCGATGTGCCTCCAAAGTGGTTGCTTGATGAATATACACCTGTTTCTATTAGCAGGCATTGAAGGATGTGGGAAAAATTCTCCATCATTTCGTGCCTCTGTCGTGTGAGAGCTTGCTCAAGCAATAGATCGATAGGATCGTCTACTCCATTTTTTTTCTTTTATTTTTCCATGGAAGGTTTCTTGGGCGTGCGAGAGAAATTTTCTTCAAAAGAGACAAGCTCGAGACCCAACTTTCTATACTCAAACCTCGTCGGGGACATGCACTGAAAACGATCAAGAGCAGCATGCTCTGATACCACTGATTCGTATTATTTTCAGCACAAAATGAGAGCGGAGATATAACACATAAATATTTAGAGATATTGCAAGAGATACAAAAATATAACAAAGATATAGTGGAAATAACAAGAGTCACAGATATACAGTAATACATGATTTCTATTAATGAAATAAATGTACAGAGACTGTAAAAATACAAAGTGAAATACTTTCTAGAATGGTGGCAACTTATCTCTGAGAAGAGATGTGATAGCTACTCACATTCGCAAGAAGATGATTATTACAATGAGGCTCTAAGGGCCTTTTTAACATAAGTAAAATAAAAAACCCTAACCTCGAAAGATGAAAAACCAAAAGGTTTGTGGGCCCTGATGGGGGTAGTCGATACGTCAACTTCCTAGGGGTGTAACTTTTGCATACGATCTCCATTTGGGTCACTCGATAGCTCGTTGGAAATATCTATCCGAGGACTACAAATTTTGGGTGAGCATCATTGATCTATGATCCATGTTGCTCCTCGTGTTCTCAAAAAACATCGTTTAGGGCCTCAAAATGGCTCTGGAAGTTCAGGACCCGAAAAACGGCTAAAAATAGTAAATTACCAAAATTGCTAGAAAATTGTTTTGAGCTAGTTGGAGAAGGAGGTTGGCCATTGATATCCACCTGGATCAATCCTCCCTCCTTAGAAAGAAATGGTCTCCATTTCATTGAGTTCCCAGGGGAGAGGGGAAAGTGATTGTTGAATCTGAATCTTGGTGAGCTGCTTTCCTTGCTAGAGACGTCACACTGCTTGGTTTATTGAAGGTTGTCACGAACCTGTGGCTGGAAGGGTTGGAAATTTTTAACTAGTCTGGCTACATGAGATGACTATGTGCAGAAGGAATCTTTGCACTTTTTTGCAACCTTATCGACCTGCTTCTGTTAGATAGAAGGTGCTTGGGCCGAGGCTCTAGTGGTTGCAATATCCTTCTATTCACCTTTTGAACAGATTGTGAAAAAGATAAATTTTGTAGTATGAGATACTACATTGAAACACTTTTTAGGTGGGACAATAGTCGAAATTACCTTTAGTATTCTATAGATATGACCCCCCAAAGTAACAATGACACTACGGGGTTGAGACTCATAAATAACATGTCACTTCCACATATATGGTTGGCCCAAGAGAACATCACATACATCCAGTGGGGAAACATCACATAATACTTCATCCTTGAAGGGTTGGATGTCGTATGACAATCGACACTGCTGGCTGACATGAATATCTCGTCCTTGGCGAAGCCACTCGATGTTGTATGGTTGCGGGTGTGGTGTTGTTGACAATCCCAAATGTTTGACGAACTTTGCTGAGATGAGGTTCTTCTGGCTTCCTCTATCCACAGTAAAATGCAGCGGGGTCCCCTTCACCCACATCTGTGAATGAAAAAGGCACTCCCCCTCTTCTGGATTTGTTGGTTCTTTTGGTTGAATTGTTGCGGTCACGACAATAGTAGTGGGGTTTGCGTCGATGATCTGTCTTTTACTAGTATTTTCAGAATTAGATTTTGAATCAAGGTTCGGCTCCTTGTCTTTGATATCATCTAGCAATGACTGTTTTGAGCGACATTCATCGGTGTTGTGCCATGGGATTTTGTGGAAATAACAACATTTTCCAGTGTCTTTCTTCGTCTTCCCATGACCCTTCTATTCTTGTGGCTTGGACTAGTTTTCGGGAGACTGTTTGTTAGGGCCGTCTTTCTCATACTTTCATTGTTGCGGATTTGCAGACCCAAACTCCTATTTGTTCTAGTTCTTAAATTCTTCTTGATTTTAACAACATATCGATAAGCAGAACCGAGTGATGAGATGTCCAGAAAATCCATTTCAGTTTGGATGTATATGTGTAGAGCCCCATGGTATTTCATAACCAAATGTCATTCAGAGTCTTTGATACCCATCTTAGTGCGGAAGGTATGGAAGGTATTGGTGAACTCTGGAACTGATTGGCCCTTCTCTTGCCGCAGTGTGGTCCATCTCATGTATTGGTTGTCATAGTTTCCAATAGGGTAATACTGTTCCTTTACCGTATCCACAAAAAAATCCTAAGTGGACTTGGCCCCATATATTCTAGACTCCTCTGTGGAAACTTTCTCCTAGTAAGATTCCCACCAATGTTTGACATGGGGGAGATATTTAAGGAGTGCAAAGGTGATCTTTTCCTTGTCAGAAAAATGGTGAATAGAGAAATAACTGTCTAGCAGATTTAACCATTTGTCTAGGGCATTCACATCTATTTGACTTTCAAATATAGGAATAACAAAATTGACTTGTACCTTAAAAGGTGAGGTGCCTCCAAAGTGGTCTCTTGATGAAGATGCACCTATTTCTATCGGCAGGCGTTGAAGGATGTGGGAAAATTTCTCCATCATTTCGTCCCTCTGTCACATGAGAGCTTGCTCAAGCAACAAATTGATAGGATCGTCTGCTCCATCGTTTTTCTTTTCTTCTGCCATGGAGGGTTTCTTGGGTATGCGAGAGAGATTATCTTCAAGAGAGAAAAGCTTGAGACCCAACTTGCTATACTCAGACCTTGTTGGGGACATGCACTGAAAATGATCAAGAGCAGTATGCTCTGATACCACCGATCTGAATTATTTTCAACATAGAATGAGAGCAGAGATATAACACAAAAATATTTAGAGATATTGAAAGAGAGACAACAATATAACAAAGATATAGTGGAAATAACAAGAGTCAAAGATATACAGTAATACACAATTTCTATTAATGAAATAAATGTACAGAGACTGTAAAAATATAGAGTGAAAGACTTGTTAGAATGGTGGCAGCTTGTCTCTGAGAAGAGATGTGATGACTACTCACATTCAAAAGAAGATGATTATTAAAATGATGCTCTAAGGGCCTTTTTCACATAAGTAAAATTAAAAACCCTAACCCCGGAAGATGTAAATCCAAAAGGTTTGTGGGCCCTGATGGGGGTAGTTGATACATCAACTTCCCAGGGGCGTAACTTTTGCATACGATCTCCGTTTGGGGCACTCGATAGCTACTTGGAAAGATATATATGAGGACTACAATGTTTGGGTGATCATCATTGATCTATAATCCATGTTTTTCCTTGGTTTCTCAAAAAACATCATTTAGGGACTCAAAATAGCTTCAGAAGTTTAGGACCCGAAAACTGCTAAAAATAGTAAATTACCAAAATTTCCATAAAATTGTTTTGAGCTAGTTGGAGAAGGTGGGTGGCCACCGATATCCACCTAGATCAACTTTCCTCTTTTTTCCAGTGGCTAACTGAACCAACCATGATTTCACATGCTTCTTTTTCTGTAAAGAACATGCCTCAACCACTCAAGGTGAAATATAACTAAGGTTAGATCTTGGGTTAATTAAAATAAACACAGTTTTTTCAGTAATAATACCTTCCAATTTCACCACAGAGGCTTAGTGGTATTCTTTCCAATTCTCTACAACTACATAAATTATCGACACACTTCTGGCTACGTCATTGATTGTAGCTTACTCCTACAGATTATACATCCTCTTGTTGTCATGATGTCTAATCCAGATTATTTTCGGTAGGAAATGAGAGCGGATATATAATAAATAAATATACATAGATATCTAATATATCCAATAATATAACAAAAATGTATCAGAGATGCAACCATAAACACAGAGGTACAGTAATACACATTTTATATTAATGAGCGAAAATGTACAAAGACTGTAAAATTACAGAGTGAAAGACTTGCTAGAATGGTGGCAACTTATCTTTGAGAAGAGATGTGACAGCTACTTGTATTCACAACAAGATGATTTACAATGAGGCTCTAAAGGCCTTTTTAACATAAAGAAAATCCAAAACCCTAACCCCGAAAGATGAAAATCCAACAATTTTGTGGACCCCGTTTTGGGTAGTTTGGTGTATCAACTTCTTGGGGGCATAACTTTGGCATACTATCTTTGTTTGGGGCACACAATAGCTCGTTGGAAAGGTCTATATGAGGACTACATATGTTTCCATCAGACTCTGACTACGCTTATAGTCTTATTGTGGCAAGCCCTAAAAACTTTGTTTAGGACCTCAAAACGACCCCAGAAGTTTGGGACTCGAAAACTAGGAACACAACTGCCAAAATGAGCTAGTTGGAATATGTGGGTGGCCACCAATATCCACATGGATCAATCCTCCCTCCTTAGGAAACAATGGTATCCATTGTGTTGATTTCCCGAGGGAGAGGGGAAAGTGATTTTTGTAACTGAATCTTGGTGTGTTGCTTGCCTTGTTGAAGACATTGTGTTGCTTAGTTTGTGGAAGGCTGTCATGAACCTGTTGTTGGCGAGGTTGAATTTGTTCAACCAGTCGGGCTACATGAGATGTATGTGTGTAGAAGGAATATTTTCTCTTTGTTGCAGTCATGTTGACCTGCTTCTATTGGATAGAAGGTGCTTGGGTCAAGGTTGTAGTGGTTGCAATATACTTTTGTTTACCCTTTGAACAGATTGTGAAGACGTTGAATTTTGTAGTATGAGATACTACCTTGCGACATTGTTTATGTGGGACAGTAGTCAAAATTACCTTTGTGATTCTATAGAGATGAACCCTCAGAGTAATAATGACACTACAGGGCCGAGACTCATAAATTAAATTGTGCTTCCACATATATGGTTGGCCCAAGAAAACATCACAGACATCCAGTGGGGAACCATCACATAATACCTCATCCTTGAAGGGTTGGATGATGTATGACAATCGACATTGTTGGCTGACATGAAGATATCATCCATGGAGAAGCCACCAAATGTTGTATGGCTATGGGTGTGGTTTTTTAGACAATCCCAACTGTTTGATGAACTCTGCTGAGATGAGGTTCTTCTATATTCCGATATCAACAATAATATGTAGCAGAGTCCCCTTCACCCACATCTATGAATGAAAAAGTATCTCCCCTTATTTAGGATCTGTTGGTTCTTCTGGTTGAATTACTGCGGTTATGACAATAGTAGTGGGATTTGCATCGATGATCTATATTCTATCAGTATTTTTTGAATCAGATTCTGAATCAGGGTTTGGCTACTTGTCTTTGATCTCGACCACCAATGATTGTTTTGAGTGACATTCATCGGTGTTGGGCCAGGGGATTGTTGGAAATCGCACCATTTTCCAGTGTCCATCTTTTCGTGACCCTTCTTTTCATGTGGTTTGGATTGGTTTTTGGGAGGCTGTTTGTTAGGGCTTTCTTTATCATACTTTTGTTGTTGCAGATTTGCAGACCCAAAATCCCGCTTGTTCTGGTGCTTAAATTTTTGCTCGATTTTAAAAGCATATCGATAAGCAGCATCGAGTGATGAGATGTCCAGAAAATCCATTTCTGTTTGGTTGTTTCTGTGCAGAGACCCATAATATTTCAGAACCAAGTGTCGCTCGGATTATATACCTAGCTTGGTGTGCAAGGTATGGAAGGTATTGGTAAACTCTGAAAATGATTGGCTCCTCTCTTGCAACAGTGTGGTCCATCTCATGTATTGGTCCTCATAGTTACCAACAGGGTAATACTATTCCTTTACCGCATCCACAACAAAATCCCAAGTAGGCCCGAGCCCATATATTCCAGAATCCTTTGTGGAAATTTTCTCCCAATAAGTTTCCCACAATTTTTTGACATGGGGGAGAGCCTTAAGGAGTTCAAAGGTGATCTTTTCCCTATCGGAGAAATTATGAACAAAGAAATAACCTTCTAGCAGATTTGACCATTTTTCTAAGGCATCTGCATCTGTCCTTCAAATATGGGAATATCAAAATTAACTTGTACCTTGAAAAGTGTTGTGGTCACTTGATGAAGAAATGCCTGTTGTTATTGAAAAGCATTGAAATATGTGGGGAAAATTCTCCATCATTTCGTCCCTCTATCGTGTGAGAGCTTGCTCGAGCAACATAGTAATAGAATTGTCTGCTTTGTGGTTTTTCTTTTCTTCCACCATGGAGGATTTCTTGGGCATTCGAGAGAAATTTTCCTCAAGAGAGACAAGCTCAAGACCCAACTTGCTATACTCAGACCTCGTCGAGGACATGCACTGAAAATGATCAATAACAACCTCCTCTGATACCACTAATTTAGATTAATTTTGGCATGAAATGAAATAAGAGATATAATAAATAAATATATAGAGATATCTAAGATATACAATAATATAACATAAATGTATCAGATATGAAACCATAAACACAGAGGTACAATAATACACAATTTCTATTAATGAGTGAAAATGGACAAAGACTATAAAATTATAGAGTGAAAGACTCGCTAGAATGGTGACATCTTATCTCTGAGAAGGGCTATGAAGGCTACTCATATTTTCAATAAGATGATTTACAATGAGGCTCTAAAGGCCTTTTTAACATAAATAAAATCCAAAACCCTAACCCCAAAAGATGAAAAACCAACAGTTATGTGGACCCCGTTTTGGGTAGTTTGGTGTATCAACTTTCTGGGGGAGTAACTTTGGCATACGATCTCCATTTGGGGTGCACGATAGCTCATTGGAAAGGTCTATCCAAGGAATACACATGTTTCCATAAGACTTTGACTCTATCTATGGTCTAACTGTGGCGAGCCCTAAAAACGTTGTTTAGGGCCTCCAAACGACTCCGAAAGTTTGGAACTTGAAAACTAGGAACAAAATTGCCAAACTGAAACTGCCAAAATGAGCCAGTTGGAATAGGTGGGATGCCACCGATATCCACTTGGATCAATGTTGGTGTGGAAAATACCTCAATATATGTGGCTCTCCACATCCCCAACATTGCAAATTTCCTTTCTTGGTCTCCTTTACTCTTTCTATTGTTTGTTCTGTTGGCTTGTCCCCTCTCTGGGATGGGAAATTTTGTTGATGCACAATTCTACTTGGCTGACCCAACTATGCACCTTTCCTATAATTCTTAGGTGGAAAGGATTTGAATCATTTATTTTTGGAACCTACTATGGTACCTCCTCTTATATTCCTTTGAAGGCTCTTTCTTAGGCTTCGATTGATCATAACAACATTTGGCCTTCTGAATGGTTTCCTCCAACAATTTTTTCCACTGTTGGACTGCTTTGCCAAAGTAGTCTTCCAGCTAGATGAATTTGTGGAAACACCTCCACTCAATTTTCCTCTCTTGGCATCCCGATTCTTCTTTCTAGAAGAACTCCTACACACATTGTTGTGAGATAGTCCATGCTTCTGAGTATACAAAGGGGTTTTCAACCTCTGCGACTGCTACAATTTTACATTGCTAGGGCCTTGCTACATTTTTTTATGAATTTCATACAAGATTTGTAGTAGTACTACATTCATATCATCTTGTTTGGCATGGGCTCTCATAATTCTCTCATTGTTTGCCTTCAGACTTCTAATGGTAGCCATCAAATATGGAGGGGTTTCTTTATCCCTTTGACCATTAGATTCTACATCTTTGAGATGTGAGGTTTCATCCATACTATGTTGCACCATTCACTCATGTGGTCTTTCAATAAGTCTCTCTTTTTGAAACAAATATCATTAGCTTTTTATGTCAGCATCTAAAACATGCATTCTAGGAAACAAAAAAAATATTTCTTAAACAATTTTAAGTGGTCTTGGTGACCTATTCAATCCTAGAGTTTGAACTCTGTTCTGATACCACTTTGTAACAAACCAAACCCCCTTATCCTCACTTAGGTTGATGGGGTGTTCATATTTATCTTCTTCCAATCCCTTCATCTCTCTAAATAAACTTCATAGATGCATTCAACTCACCTAGAGCTTTCCAACAACTATACCCATGCTCAAAACCAAACTCTAGATCCAAAAATACAGCCTCCCAAAGTTTCCCAGAATCTTTTGGTATAAATCCACCTCACTAACACGTGCTGTCTACATGGAACCTTGTCACTTGTGCCATACGATGTGGCATTGACGTAGTGCCAATGTGGCACCTTCCTAACTCATGGTTTCATGATTTTTTTCCACATAATCCTAATGTCATCGTCAAGATTCACTTTGGTGGAATGCTAAACATTTAATCATGAACGCTCCAACAATAATCCATCTATTAGGTCTATCCTAGATCTGACGGTCATCGGATCAAGCATCAAATGACTTTGATATCTTGATCCAACCTTCATTGTCATCGGGGTTCTCCTCCCATGGATTTATCAACATGCCAACCAAAGTTTTGACGATGACCACTCTTATTGGAATTGGCCTAGACCCAACAAATTTCAGGACTTGACATCAATAGCTTTGATCGTGTCGATGCCTATAAATTGCACATAGGTTAGCACCCATTCCTTAACCTCTCCTTACGTGGTTGTGTGGGTTCCATGAAAAATCGACGGTTGTATTTTTTTCCTCATCTTCCCATCGATCAAAAACTAACATCAATCCTATAACCTTCGTTGTCATCGACACTTTGGAGTCTAAACCCCTACCTCACCATATTCCCACTCCTGACAATGATGCATCCAAGATCGATGGTTGTCGTTACACCTTACTCACTCATCGATCAATGGATGATGTTAAATCCTTAAGCCCCATTTTCATCATCGACTCATCCTTCAAACCTCACTCTAGGCCTCTACTAGCCATCCTTCGACAAACACTTAATATCTAACATCATCTAGATTTGACGATCTAGGTTGGAATCGAAGACCTAAGGGATTCGATACCTTCCAAGACAACTCTAGTCCCTTCAACCACTCAAAACATGACACATGTCACCCTAGGGAACATGTTGGATACCACATTGGCACGCCACATAAACATGACATCATCACCCCCTTTATCACTTATAATGGTCCTTCAAAAATATATGACAGAGATAAGATATCGCCTATATGCCAATCAACGATTCTCATGAAACTTTGACCTTTTTCATGATCATAGGAACTCCTCATTCTAACTCTTGGTTTGTTTTAGGACTCATTCTCCCAACGACGATGCCTTCCCAACATAGGGTTGAGATCTATTTATCCCGCTAAATCAACGACTGCAAACTTGATGTTAATCCCTAAATCATGGAACATTGCCCATTAATTGGGGCATATTACACTAGTATTTTTATTTTATTTATGTTTTCTTGGGTCCATTAGTTGTAATTGTACATCCTAGTCTCCTATATATACCAATCATACCTTTTCATTTGGAATCATCTTTAATTTGTGAATTCATGTGATGTATAAAGAGTTTTCCCCCTAGAAGAGGATTATTATATGAATTTATCTCTTTTTCAAGGCGTGGAGTACTTATTTTGAGGTTTTTATGCTATTTTGATATTTGGTTCTTAACATTTGGTATCAGAGCTAGGCAATCCTCAGGACTGGCTTCTTCAAAACAAGTCTTCCTGGATTTTTCACTACAAATTTTTTTTGTGGAAGGTTTCGGGATCTGTAATTTATATGGTGTATAGGAGACATATAGAGATAACTTGGGTTCAAATTTCAGTTCTTTTTTCATTATATTTTTGGAGATACATTTTGTTCAAGTTAGCGTTTTTTACTAGTCCTGAAACTTGTCTGAAACAAGTCTTCTTGGAATTTTTGCTCCCAANATAAACACAGAGGTACAATAATACACAATTTCTATTAATGAGTGAAAATGGACAAAGACTATAAAATTATAGAGTGAAAGACTCGCTAGAATGGTGACATCTTATCTCTGAGAAGGGCTATGAAGGCTACTCATATTTTCAATAAGATGATTTACAATGAGGCTCTAAAGGCCTTTTTAACATAAATAAAATCCAAAACCCTAACCCCAAAAGATGAAAAACCAACAGTTATGTGGACCCCGTTTTGGGTAGTTTGGTGTATCAACTTTCTGGGGGAGTAACTTTGGCATACGATCTCCATTTGGGGTGCACGATAGCTCATTGGAAAGGTCTATCCAAGGAATACACATGTTTCCATAAGACTTTGACTCTATCTATGGTCTAACTGTGGCGAGCCCTAAAAACGTTGTTTAGGGCCTCCAAACGACTCCGAAAGTTTGGAACTTGAAAACTAGGAACAAAATTGCCAAACTGAAACTGCCAAAATGAGCCAGTTGGAATAGGTGGGATGCCACCGATATCCACTTGGATCAATGTTGGTGTGGAAAATACCTCAATATATGTGGCTCTCCACATCCCCAACATTGCAAATTTCCTTTCTTGGTCTCCTTTACTCTTTCTATTGTTTGTTCTGTTGGCTTGTCCCCTCTCTGGGATGGGAAATTTTGTTGATGCACAATTCTACTTGGCTGACCCAACTATGCACCTTTCCTATAATTCTTAGGTGGAAAGGATTTGAATCATTTATTTTTGGAACCTACTATGGTACCTCCTCTTATATTCCTTTGAAGGCTCTTTCTTAGGCTTCGATTGATCATAACAACATTTGGCCTTCTGAATGGTTTCCTCCAACAATTTTTTCCACTGTTGGACTGCTTTGCCAAAGTAGTCTTCCAGCTAGATGAATTTGTGGAAACACCTCCACTCAATTTTCCTCTCTTGGCATCCCGATTCTTCTTTCTAGAAGAACTCCTACACACATTGTTGTGAGATAGTCCATGCTTCTGAGTATACAAAGGGGTTTTCAACCTCTGCGACTGCTACAATTTTACATTGCTAGGGCCTTGCTACATTTTTTTATGAATTTCATACAAGATTTGTAGTAGTACTACATTCATATCATCTTGTTTGGCATGGGCTCTCATAATTCTCTCATTGTTTGCCTTCAGACTTCTAATGGTAGCCATCAAATATGGAGGGGTTTCTTTATCCCTTTGACCATTAGATTCTACATCTTTGAGATGTGAGGTTTCATCCATACTATGTTGCACCATTCACTCATGTGGTCTTTCAATAAGTCTCTCTTTTTGAAACAAATATCATTAGCTTTTTATGTCAGCATCTAAAACATGCATTCTAGGAAACAAAAAAAATATTTCTTAAACAATTTTAAGTGGTCTTGGTGACCTATTCAATCCTAGAGTTTGAACTCTGTTCTGATACCACTTTGTAACAAACCAAACCCCCTTATCCTCACTTAGGTTGATGGGGTGTTCATATTTATCTTCTTCCAATCCCTTCATCTCTCTAAATAAACTTCATAGATGCATTCAACTCACCTAGAGCTTTCCAACAACTATACCCATGCTCAAAACCAAACTCTAGATCCAAAAATACAGCCTCCCAAAGTTTCCCAGAATCTTTTGGTATAAATCCACCTCACTAACACGTGCTGTCTACATGGAACCTTGTCACTTGTGCCATACGATGTGGCATTGACGTAGTGCCAATGTGGCACCTTCCTAACTCATGGTTTCATGATTTTTTTCCACATAATCCTAATGTCATCGTCAAGATTCACTTTGGTGGAATGCTAAACATTTAATCATGAACGCTCCAACAATAATCCATCTATTAGGTCTATCCTAGATCTGACGGTCATCGGATCAAGCATCAAATGACTTTGATATCTTGATCCAACCTTCATTGTCATCGGGGTTCTCCTCCCATGGATTTATCAACATGCCAACCAAAGTTTTGACGATGACCACTCTTATTGGAATTGGCCTAGACCCAACAAATTTCAGGACTTGACATCAATAGCTTTGATCGTGTCGATGCCTATAAATTGCACATAGGTTAGCACCCATTCCTTAACCTCTCCTTACGTGGTTGTGTGGGTTCCATGAAAAATCGACGGTTGTATTTTTTTCCTCATCTTCCCATCGATCAAAAACTAACATCAATCCTATAACCTTCGTTGTCATCGACACTTTGGAGTCTAAACCCCTACCTCACCATATTCCCACTCCTGACAATGATGCATCCAAGATCGATGGTTGTCGTTACACCTTACTCACTCATCGATCAATGGATGATGTTAAATCCTTAAGCCCCATTTTCATCATCGACTCATCCTTCAAACCTCACTCTAGGCCTCTACTAGCCATCCTTCGACAAACACTTAATATCTAACATCATCTAGATTTGACGATCTAGGTTGGAATCGAAGACCTAAGGGATTCGATACCTTCCAAGACAACTCTAGTCCCTTCAACCACTCAAAACATGACACATGTCACCCTAGGGAACATTTTGGCTACCACATTGGCACGCCACATCAACATGACATCATCACCCCCTTTATCACTTATAATGGTCCTTCAAAAATATATGACAGAGATAAGATATCGTCTATATGCCAATCAACGATTCTCATGAAACTTTGACCTTTTTCATGATCATCGGAACTCCTCATTCTAACTCTTGGTTTGTTTTAGGACTCATTCTCCCAACGACGATGCCTTCCCAACATAGGGTTGAGATCTATTTATCCCACTAAATCAACACTGCAAACTTGATGTTAATCCCTAAATCATGGAACATTGCCCATTAATTGGGGCATATTACATTAGTATTTTTATTTTATTTATGTTTGCTTGGGTCCATTAGTTGTAATTGTACATCCTAGTCTCCTATATATACCAATCATACCTTTTCATTTGGAATCATCTTTAATTTGTGAATTCATGTGATGTATAAAGAGTTTTCCCTCTAGAAGAGGATTATTATATGAATTTATCTCTTTTTCAAGGCGTGGAGTACTTATTTTGAGGTTTTTATGCTATTTTGATATTTGGTTCTTAACATTTGGTATCAGAGCTAGGCAATCCTCAGCACTGGCTTCTTCAAAACAAGTCTTCCTGGATTTTTCACTACAACTTTTTTTTGTGGAAGGTTTCGGGATATGTAATTTATATGGTGTATAGGAGACATATAGAGATAAATTGGGTCCAAATTTCAGTTCTTTTTTCATTATATTTTTGGAGATACATTTTGTTCAAGTTAGCGTTTTTTACTAGTCCTGAAACTTGTCTGAAACAAGTCTTCTTGGAATTTTTGCTCCCAA
>JZKD02S2039690.1:0-12787 GCA_000966675.3 Picea glauca | reverse complement strand
AGAAGTTGATACACCAAACTACCCAAAACGGGGTCCACAAAATTGTTGGATTTTCATCTTTCGGGGTTAGGGTTTTGGATTTTCTTTATGTTAAAAAGGCCTTTAGAGCCTCATTGTAAATCATCTTGTTGTGAATACAAGTAGCTGTCACATCTCTTCTCAAAGATAAGTTGCCACCATTCTAGCAAGTCTTTCACTCTGTAATTTTACAGTCTTTGTACATTTTCGCTCATTAATATAAAATGTGTATTACTGTACCTCTGTGTTTATGGTTGCATCTCTGATACATTTTTGTTATATTATTGGATATATTAGATATCTATGTATATTTATTTATTATATATCCGCTCTCATTTCCTACCGAAAATAATCTGGATTAGACATCATGACAACAAGAGGATGTATAATCTGTAGGAGTAAGCTACAATCAATGACGTAGCCAGAAGTGTGTCGATAATTTATGTAGTTGTAGAGAATTGGAAAGAATACCACTAAGCCTCTGTGGTGAAATTGGAAGGTATTATTACTGAAAAAACTGTGTTTATTTTAATTAACCCAAGATCTAACCTTAGTTATATTTCACCTTGAGTGGTTGAGGCATGTTCTTTACAGAAAAAGAAGCATGTGAAATCATGGTTGGTTCAGTTAGCCACTGGAAAAAAGAGGAAAGTTGATCTAGGTGGATATCGGTGGCCACCCACCTTCTCCAACTAGCTCAAAACAATTTTATGGAAATTTTGGTAATTTACTATTTTTAGCAGTTTTCGGGTCCTAAACTTCTGAAGCTATTTTGAGTCCCTAAATGATGTTTTTTGAGAAACCAAGGAAAAACATGGATTATAGATCAATGATGATCACCCAAACATTGTAGTCCTCATATATATCTTTCCAAGTAGCTATCGAGTGCCCCAAACGGAGATCGTATGCAAAAGTTACGCCCCTGGGAAGTTGATGTATCAACTACCCCCATCAGGGCCCACAAACCTTTTGGATTTACATCTTCCGGGGTTAGGGTTTTTAATTTTACTTATGTGAAAAAGGCCCTTAGAGCATCATTTTAATAATCATCTTCTTTTGAATGTGAGTAGTCATCACATCTCTTCTCAGAGACAAGCTGCCACCATTCTAACAAGTCTTTCACTCTATATTTTTACAGTCTCTGTACATTTATTTCATTAATAGAAATTGTGTATTACTGTATATCTTTGACTCTTGTTATTTCCACTATATCTTTGTTATATTGTTGTCTCTCTTTCAATATCTCTAAATATTTTTGTGTTATATCTCTGCTCTCATTCTATGTTGAAAATAATTCAGATCGGTGGTATCAGAGCATACTGCTCTTGATCATTTTCAGTGCATGTCCCCAACAAGGTCTGAGTATAGCAAGTTGGGTCTCAAGCTTTTCTCTCTTGAAGATAATCTCTCTCGCATACCCAAGAAACCCTCCATGGCAGAAGAAAAGAAAAACGATGGAGCAGACGATCCTATCAATTTGTTGCTTGAGCAAGCTCTCATGTGACAGAGGGACGAAATGATGGAGAAATTTTCCCACATCCTTCAACGCCTGCCGATAGAAATAGGTGCATCTTCATCAAGAGACCACTTTGGAGGCACCTCACCTTTTAAGGTACAAGTCAATTTTGTTATTCCTATATTTGAAAGTCAAATAGATGTGAATGCCCTAGACAAATGGTTAAATCTGCTAGACAGTTATTTCTCTATTCACCATTTTTCTGACAAGGAAAAGATCACCTTTGCACTCCTTAAATATCTCCCCCATGTCAAACATTGGTGGGAATCTTACTAGGAGAAAGTTTCCACAGAGGAGTCTAGAATATATGGGGCCAAGTCCACTTAGGATTTTTTTGTGGATACGGTAAAGGAACAGTATTACCCTATTGGAAACTATGACAACCAATACATGAGATGGACCACACTGCGGCAAGAGAAGGGCCAATCAGTTCCAGAGTTCACCAATACCTTCCATACCTTCCGCACTAAGATGGGTATCAAAGACTCTGAATGACATTTGGTTATGAAATACCATGGGGCTCTACACATATACATCCAAACTGAAATGGATTTTCTGGACATCTCATCACTCGGTTCTGCTTATCGATATGTTGTTAAAATCAAGAAGAATTTAAGAACTAGAACAAATAGGAGTTTGGGTCTGCAAATCCGCAACAATGAAAGTATGAGAAAGACGGCCCTAACAAACAGTCTCCCGAAAACTAGTCCAAGCCACAAGAATAGAAGGGTCATGGGAAGACGAAGAAAGACACTGGAAAATGTTGTTATTTCCACAAAATCCCATGGCACAACACCGATGAATGTCGCTCAAAACAGTCATTGCTAGATGATATCAAAGACAAGGAGCCGAACCTTGATTCAAAATCTAATTCTGAAAATACTAGTAAAAGACAGATCATCGACGCAAACCCCACTACTATTGTCGTGACCGCAACAATTCAACCAAAAGAACCAACAAATCCAGAAGAGGGGGAGTGCCTTTTTCATTCACAGATGTGGGTGAAGGGGACCCCGCTGCATTTTACTGTGGATAGAGGAAGCCAGAAGAACCTCATCTCAGCAAAGTTCGTCAAACATTTGGGATTGTCAACAACACCACACCCGCAACCATACAACATCGAGTGGCTTCGCCAAGGACGAGATATTCATGTCAGCCAGCAGTGTCGATTGTCATACGACATCCAACCCTTCAAGGATGAAGTATTATGTGATGTTTCCCCACTGGATGTATGTGATGTTCTCTTGGGCCAACCATATATGTGGAAGTGACATGTTATTTATGAGTCTCAACCCCGTAGTGTCATTGTTACTTTGGGGGGTCATATCTATAGAATACTAAAGGTAATTTCGACTATTGTCCCACCTAAAAAGTGTTTCAATGTAGTATCTCATACTACAAAATTTATCTTTTTCACAATCTGTTCAAAAGGTGAATAGAAGGATATTGCAACCACTAGAGCCTCGGCCCAAGCACCTTCTATCTAACAGAAGCAGGTCGATAAGGTTGCAAAAAAGTGCAAAGATTCCTTCTGCACATAGTCATCTCATGTAGCCAGACTAGTTAAAAATTTCCAACCCTTCCAGCCACAGGTTCGTGACAACCTTCAATAAACCAAGCAGTGTGACGTCTCTAGCAAGGAAAGCAGCTCACCAAGATTCAGATTCAACAATCACTTTCCCCTCTCCCCTGGGAACTCAATGAAATGGAGACCATTTCTTTCTAAGGAGGGAGGATTGATCCAGGTGGATATCAATGGCCAACCTCCTTCTCCAACTAGCTCAAAACAATTTTCTAGCAATTTTGGTAATTTACTATTTTTAGCCGTTTTTCGGGTCCTGAACTTCCAGAGCCATTTTGAGGCCCTAAACGATGTTTTTTGAGAACACGAGGAGCAACATGGATCATAGATCAATGATGCTCACCCAAAATTTGTAGTCCTCGGATAGATATTTCCAACGAGCTATCGAGTGACCCAAATGGAGATCGTATGCAAAAGTTACACCCCTAGGAAGTTGACGTATCGACTACCCCCATCAGGGCCCACAAACCTTTTGGTTTTTCATCTTTCGAGGTTAGGGTTTTTTATTTTACTTATGTTAAAAAGGCCCTTAGAGCCTCATTGTAATAATCATCTTCTTGCGAATGTGAGTAGCTATCACATCTCTTCTCAGAGATAAGTTGCCACCATTCTAGAAAGTATTTCACTTTGTATTTTTACAGTCTCTGTACATTTATTTCATTAATAGAAATCATGTATTACTGTATATCTGTGACTCTTGTTATTTCCACTATATCTTTGTTATATTTTTGTATCTCTTGCAATATCTCTAAATATTTATGTGTTATATCTCCGCTCTCATTTTGTGCTGAAAATAATACGAATCAGTGGTATCAGAGCATGCTGCTCTTGATCGTTTTCAGTGCATGTCCCCGACGAGGTTTGAGTATAGAAAGTTGGGTCTCGAGCTTGTCTCTTTTGAAGAAAATTTCTCTCGCACGCCCAAGAAACCTTCCATGGAAAAATAAAAGAAAAAAAATGGAGTAGACGATCCTATCGATCTATTGCTTGAGCAAGCTCTCACACGACAGAGGCACGAAATGATGGAGAATTTTTCCCACATCCTTCAATGCCTGCTAATAGAAACAGGTGTATATTCATCAAGCAACCACTTTGGAGGCACATCGCCTTTTAAGGTACAAGCCAATTTTGATATTCCTATATTTGAAGGTCAAATAGATGCGGATGCCCTAGACAAATGGTTAAATCTGCTAGATAGCTATTTCTCTGTTCACCATTTTTCCGATAGGGAAAAGATCACCTTCGTACTTCTTAAATCTCCCCCCCATGTCAAACATTGGTGGGAAACTTACTGGGAGAAAATTTCCACAGAGGAGTCTGGAATATATGGGGCCGAGCCCACTTGAGATTATTTTGTGGATGCAGTAAAGGAATAGTATTACCCTATTGGAAACTATGAGGACCAATACATGAGATGGACCACACTGCGGTAAGAGAAGGGCCAAGTAGATCCAGAGTTCACCAATAACTTCTATACCTTGCGCACCAAGATGGGTATCAAAGACTCCAAAAGACATTTGGTTCTGAAATACCATGGGGCTCTACATAGATACATTCAAACTGAAATGGATTTTCTAGACATCTCATTACTCAGTTCTGCTTATCGATATGTTGTTAAAATCGAGAAGAAATTTAAGCACCAGAACAAACAGTATTTCGGGTCTGCAAATTAGCAACAACCAAAGTATGAGAAAGACGGCCCTAACAAACAGTCTCCCAAAAACCAGTCCAAGCCACAAGAAAAGAAGGGTCATGGGAAGACAAAGAAGGACACTGGAAAATAGTGTGATTTCCACAAAATCCCTTGGCACAACACCGATGAATGTCAGTAAAAACAGTTATTGGTGGTCGATATCAAAGACAAGGTGTAGAACCCTAATTCATAATCTAATTCTGAAAATACTGGTAAAAGATAGATCATCGATGCATACCCCACTGATATTGTCGCAAGCGCAACAATTCAACCAAAAGAACCAACAGATCCAAAAGAGGGGAAGTGCCTTTTTCATTCATAGATGTGGGTGAAGGGGACCCCGCTACATTTTATTTTTGATAGCGGAAGCCAGAAGAACCTCATCTCCGCAGAGGTCGTCAAATATTTGGGATTGTCGACAACACCACACACATAACCATACAACATCGAGTGGCTTCGCTAAGGACGAGATCTTCGTGTCAGCCAATAGTGTCAATTTTCATACGGCATCCAACCCTTCAAGGATGAGGTATTATGTGATGTTACCCTACTGGATGTCTGTGATATTCTCTTGGGCCAACCATATATGTGGAAGCGCCATGTTATTTATGAGTCTCGACCCCGTAGTGTCATTGTTACTTTGGGGGGTCATCTCTACAGAATACTAGAGGTAATTCTGACTATTTTCCCACATAAAAAGTGTTGCAAGGTAGTATCTCATACTAAAAAATTTAGCTTTTTCACAATCTATTCAAAAGGTGAACAAAAGGATATTACAACCACTACAGCCTCGACCCAAGCACCTTCTATCCAACAGAAGCAGGTCGACAAGGTTGCAACAAAGTGCAATGATTCCTTCTGCACATAGTCCTCTCATGTAGACAGACCGATTAAAAAGTTCCAACCCTTCCAGCCACATGTTCGTGACAACCTTCAACAAACCAAGCAGCGCGACATCTCCAGCAAGGCAAGCAGCTCACCAAGATTCAGATTCAACAATCGATTTCCCCTCTCCCCCAGGAACTCCACGCAATGGAGACAATTTCTTATTAAGGAGGGAGGATTGATCCAGGTGTATATCGGTGGCCACCCACCTTATCCAACTGGCTCAAAACATTTTTCTCGCAATTTTGGTAATTTACTATTTTTAGCAGTTTTTCGGGTCCTGAACTTCCGAAGCCATTTTGAGGCCCTAAACGATTTTTTTTGAGAAAACGGGGAGCAACATGGATCGTAGATTGATGTTTCTCACCCAAAAGTTTTATTGCTCGGATAGATCTTTCCAACGAGCTATCAAGTGCCCCAAACGAAGATCGTATGCAAAAGTTACGCCCCTGGGAAGTTGACGTATCAACTACCCCCATCGGGGCCTACAAACCTTTTGACTTTTCATCTTCCGGGGTTAGGGCTTTGGATTTTACTTATGTTAAAAAGGCCCTTAGAACATCTTTGTAATAATCATCTTCTTTCGAATGCGAGTAGCCGTCACATCTCTTCTCAGAGATAAGATGCCACCATTCTAGCGAGTCTTTCACTCTGTATTTTTACAGTCTCTATACATTTATTTCATTAATAGAAATTGTGNAGAAGTTGATACACCAAACTACCCAAAACGGGGTCCACAAAATTGTTGGATTTTCATCTTTCGGGGTTAGGGTTTTGGATTTTCTTTATGTTAAAAAGGCCTTTAGAGCCTCATTGTAAATCATCTTGTTGTGAATACAAGTAGCTGTCACATCTCTTCTCAAAGATAAGTTGCCACCATTCTAGCAAGTCTTTCACTCTGTAATTTTACAGTCTTTGTACATTTTCGCTCATTAATATAAAATGTGTATTACTGTACCTCTGTGTTTATGGTTGCATCTCTGATACATTTTTGTTATATTATTGGATATATTAGATATCTATGTATATTTATTTATTATATATCCGCTCTCATTTCCTACCGAAAATAATCTGGATTAGACATCATGACAACAAGAGGATGTATAATCTGTAGGAGTAAGCTACAATCAATGACGTAGCCAGAAGTGTGTCGATAATTTATGTAGTTGTAGAGAATTGGAAAGAATACCACTAAGCCTCTGTGGTGAAATTGGAAGGTATTATTACTGAAAAAACTGTGTTTATTTTAATTAACCCAAGATCTAACCTTAGTTATATTTCACCTTGAGTGGTTGAGGCATGTTCTTTACAGAAAAAGAAGCATGTGAAATCATGGTTGGTTCAGTTAGCCACTGGAAAAAAGAGGAAAGTTGATCTAGGTGGATATCGGTGGCCACCCACCTTCTCCAACTAGCTCAAAACAATTTTATGGAAATTTTGGTAATTTACTATTTTTAGCAGTTTTCGGGTCCTAAACTTCTGAAGCTATTTTGAGTCCCTAAATGATGTTTTTTGAGAAACCAAGGAAAAACATGGATTATAGATCAATGATGATCACCCAAACATTGTAGTCCTCATATATATCTTTCCAAGTAGCTATCGAGTGCCCCAAACGGAGATCGTATGCAAAAGTTACGCCCCTGGGAAGTTGATGTATCAACTACCCCCATCAGGGCCCACAAACCTTTTGGATTTACATCTTCCGGGGTTAGGGTTTTTAATTTTACTTATGTGAAAAAGGCCCTTAGAGCATCATTTTAATAATCATCTTCTTTTGAATGTGAGTAGTCATCACATCTCTTCTCAGAGACAAGCTGCCACCATTCTAACAAGTCTTTCACTCTATATTTTTACAGTCTCTGTACATTTATTTCATTAATAGAAATTGTGTATTACTGTATATCTTTGACTCTTGTTATTTCCACTATATCTTTGTTATATTGTTGTCTCTCTTTCAATATCTCTAAATATTTTTGTGTTATATCTCTGCTCTCATTCTATGTTGAAAATAATTCAGATCGGTGGTATCAGAGCATACTGCTCTTGATCATTTTCAGTGCATGTCCCCAACAAGGTCTGAGTATAGCAAGTTGGGTCTCAAGCTTTTCTCTCTTGAAGATAATCTCTCTCGCATACCCAAGAAACCCTCCATGGCAGAAGAAAAGAAAAACGATGGAGCAGACGATCCTATCAATTTGTTGCTTGAGCAAGCTCTCATGTGACAGAGGGACGAAATGATGGAGAAATTTTCCCACATCCTTCAACGCCTGCCGATAGAAATAGGTGCATCTTCATCAAGAGACCACTTTGGAGGCACCTCACCTTTTAAGGTACAAGTCAATTTTGTTATTCCTATATTTGAAAGTCAAATAGATGTGAATGCCCTAGACAAATGGTTAAATCTGCTAGACAGTTATTTCTCTATTCACCATTTTTCTGACAAGGAAAAGATCACCTTTGCACTCCTTAAATATCTCCCCCATGTCAAACATTGGTGGGAATCTTACTAGGAGAAAGTTTCCACAGAGGAGTCTAGAATATATGGGGCCAAGTCCACTTAGGATTTTTTTGTGGATACGGTAAAGGAACAGTATTACCCTATTGGAAACTATGACAACCAATACATGAGATGGACCACACTGCGGCAAGAGAAGGGCCAATCAGTTCCAGAGTTCACCAATACCTTCCATACCTTCCGCACTAAGATGGGTATCAAAGACTCTGAATGACATTTGGTTATGAAATACCATGGGGCTCTACACATATACATCCAAACTGAAATGGATTTTCTGGACATCTCATCACTCGGTTCTGCTTATCGATATGTTGTTAAAATCAAGAAGAATTTAAGAACTAGAACAAATAGGAGTTTGGGTCTGCAAATCCGCAACAATGAAAGTATGAGAAAGACGGCCCTAACAAACAGTCTCCCGAAAACTAGTCCAAGCCACAAGAATAGAAGGGTCATGGGAAGACGAAGAAAGACACTGGAAAATGTTGTTATTTCCACAAAATCCCATGGCACAACACCGATGAATGTCGCTCAAAACAGTCATTGCTAGATGATATCAAAGACAAGGAGCCGAACCTTGATTCAAAATCTAATTCTGAAAATACTAGTAAAAGACAGATCATCGACGCAAACCCCACTACTATTGTCGTGACCGCAACAATTCAACCAAAAGAACCAACAAATCCAGAAGAGGGGGAGTGCCTTTTTCATTCACAGATGTGGGTGAAGGGGACCCCGCTGCATTTTACTGTGGATAGAGGAAGCCAGAAGAACCTCATCTCAGCAAAGTTCGTCAAACATTTGGGATTGTCAACAACACCACACCCGCAACCATACAACATCGAGTGGCTTCGCCAAGGACGAGATATTCATGTCAGCCAGCAGTGTCGATTGTCATACGACATCCAACCCTTCAAGGATGAAGTATTATGTGATGTTTCCCCACTGGATGTATGTGATGTTCTCTTGGGCCAACCATATATGTGGAAGTGACATGTTATTTATGAGTCTCAACCCCGTAGTGTCATTGTTACTTTGGGGGGTCATATCTATAGAATACTAAAGGTAATTTCGACTATTGTCCCACCTAAAAAGTGTTTCAATGTAGTATCTCATACTACAAAATTTATCTTTTTCACAATCTGTTCAAAAGGTGAATAGAAGGATATTGCAACCACTAGAGCCTCGGCCCAAGCACCTTCTATCTAACAGAAGCAGGTCGATAAGGTTGCAAAAAAGTGCAAAGATTCCTTCTGCACATAGTCATCTCATGTAGCCAGACTAGTTAAAAATTTCCAACCCTTCCAGCCACAGGTTCGTGACAACCTTCAATAAACCAAGCAGTGTGACGTCTCTAGCAAGGAAAGCAGCTCACCAAGATTCAGATTCAACAATCACTTTCCCCTCTCCCCTGGGAACTCAATGAAATGGAGACCATTTCTTTCTAAGGAGGGAGGATTGATCCAGGTGGATATCAATGGCCAACCTCCTTCTCCAACTAGCTCAAAACAATTTTCTAGCAATTTTGGTAATTTACTATTTTTAGCCGTTTTTCGGGTCCTGAACTTCCAGAGCCATTTTGAGGCCCTAAACGATGTTTTTTGAGAACACGAGGAGCAACATGGATCATAGATCAATGATGCTCACCCAAAATTTGTAGTCCTCGGATAGATATTTCCAACGAGCTATCGAGTGACCCAAATGGAGATCGTATGCAAAAGTTACACCCCTAGGAAGTTGACGTATCGACTACCCCCATCAGGGCCCACAAACCTTTTGGTTTTTCATCTTTCGAGGTTAGGGTTTTTTATTTTACTTATGTTAAAAAGGTCCTTAGAGCCTCATTGTAATAATCATCTTCTTGCGAATGTGAGTAGCTATCACATCTCTTCTCAGAGATAAGTTGCCACCATTCTAGAAAGTCTTTCACTTTGTATTTTTATAGTCTCTGTACATTTATTTCATTAATAGAAATAATGTATTACTGTATATCTATGACTCTTGCTATTTCCACTATATCTTTGTTATATTTTTGTATCTCTTGCAATATCTCTAAATATTTATGTGTTATATCTCCGCTCTCATTTCATGCTGAAAATAATACGGATCAGTGGTATCACAGCATGCTGCTCTTGATCGTTTTCAGTGCATGTCCCCGACGAGGTTTGAGTATAGAAAGTTGGGTCTCGAGCTTGTCTCTCTTGAAGAAAATTTCTCTCGCATGCCCAAGAAACCTTCCATGGCAAAATAAAAGAAAAACAATGGAGTAGACGATCCTATCGATCTATTGCTTGAGCAAGCTCTCACACGACAGAGGCACGAAATGATGGAGAATTTTTCCCACATCCTTCAACGCCTGCTAATAGAAACAGGCGTATATTCATCAAGCAACCACTTTGGAGGCACATCGCCTTTTAAGGTACAAGCCAATTTTGATATTCCTATATTTGAAGGTCAAATAGATGCGGATGCCCTAGACAAATGGTTAAATCTGCTAGATAGCTATTTCTCTGTTCACCATTTTTCCGATAGGGAAAAGATCACCTTCGTACTTCTTAAATCTCCCCCCCATGTCAAACATTGGTGGGAAACTTACTGGGAGAAAATTTCCACAGAGGAGTCTGGAATATATGGGGCCGAGCCCACTTGAGATTATTTTGTGGATGCAGTAAAGGAATAGTATTACCCTATTGGAAACTATGAGGACCAATACATGAGATGGACCACACTGCGGTAAGAGAAGGGCCAAGTAGATCCAGAGTTCACCAATAACTTCTATACCTTGCGCACCAAGATGGGTATCAAAGACTCCAAAAGACATTTGGTTCTGAAATACCATGGGGCTCTACATAGATACATTCAAACTGAAATGGATTTTCTAGACATCTCATTACTCAGTTCTGCTTATCGATATGTTGTTAAAATCGAGAAGAAATTTAAGCACCAGAACAAACAGTATTTCGGGTCTGCAAATTAGCAACAACCAAAGTATGAGAAAGACGGCCCTAACAAACAGTCTCCCAAAAACCAGTCCAAGCCACAAGAAAAGAAGGGTCATGGGAAGACAAAGAAGGACACTGGAAAATAGTGTGATTTCCACAAAATCCCTTGGCACAACACCGATGAATGTCAGTAAAAACAGTTATTGGTGGTCGATATCAAAGACAAGGTGTAGAACCCTAATTCATAATCTAATTCTGAAAATACTGGTAAAAGATAGATCATCGATGCATACCCCACTGATATTGTCGCAAGCGCAACAATTCAACCAAAAGAACCAACAGATCCAAAAGAGGGGAAGTGCCTTTTTCATTCATAGATGTGGGTGAAGGGGACCCCGCTACATTTTATTTTTGATAGCGGAAGCCAGAAGAACCTCATCTCCGCAGAGGTCGTCAAATATTTGGGATTGTCGACAACACCACACACATAACCATACAACATCGAGTGGCTTCGCTAAGGACGAGATCTTCGTGTCAGCCAATAGTGTCAATTTTCATACGGCATCCAACCCTTCAAGGATGAGGTATTATGTGATGTTACCCTACTGGATGTCTGTGATATTCTCTTGGGCCAACCATATATGTGGAAGCGCCATGTTATTTATGAGTCTCGACCCCGTAGTGTCATTGTTACTTTGGGGGGTCATCTCTACAGAATACTAGAGGTAATTCTGACTATTTTCCCACATAAAAAGTGTTGCAAGGTAGTATCTCATACTAAAAAATTTAGCTTTTTCACAATCTATTCAAAAGGTGAACAAAAGGATATTACAACCACTACAGCCTCGACCCAAGCACCTTCTATCCAACAGAAGCAGGTCGACAAGGTTGCAACAAAGTGCAATGATTCCTTCTGCACATAGTCCTCTCATGTAGACAGACCGATTAAAAAGTTCCAACCCTTCCAGCCACATGTTCGTGACAACCTTCAACAAACCAAGCAGCGCGACATCTCCAGCAAGGCAAGCAGCTCACCAAGATTCAGATTCAACAATCGATTTCCCCTCTCCCCCAGGAACTCCACGCAATGGAGACAATTTCTTATTAAGGAGGGAGGATTGATCCAGGTGTATATCGGTGGCCACCCACCTTATCCAACTGGCTCAAAACATTTTTCTCGCAATTTTGGTAATTTACTATTTTTAGCAGTTTTTCGGGTCCTGAACTTCCGAAGCCATTTTGAGGCCCTAAACGATTTTTTTTGAGAAAACGGGGAGCAACATGGATCGTAGATTGATGTTTCTCACCCAAAAGTTTTATTGCTCGGATAGATCTTTCCAACGAGCTATCAAGTGCCCCAAACGAAGATCGTATGCAAAAGTTACGCCCCTGGGAAGTTGACGTATCAACTACCCCCATCGGGGCCTACAAACCTTTTGACTTTTCATCTTCCGGGGTTAGGGCTTTGGATTTTACTTATGTTAAAAAGGCCCTTAGAACATCTTTGTAATAATCATCTTCTTTCGAATGCGAGTAGCCGTCACATCTCTTCTCAGAGATAAGATGCCACCATTCTAGCGAGTCTTTCACTCTGTATTTTTACAGTCTCTATACATTTATTTCATTAATAGAAATTGTG
>JZKD02S2039679.1:20278-33422 GCA_000966675.3 Picea glauca | reverse complement strand
TTAGGACTTGTAGACTATCTAAAGACATTTCTTGAGCATTTCTCAAAACTGGTTATTACTTTGAATGCATTGATGACAGGAAAATGTTTTAGTGGTAAGCAAAACATTTATCTAATATTGAAATTATTTTTTGAATGCATTGATGACAGGAAATGTTTTAGTAGCAAGAAAAACATTTATCTAATATTGAAATTATTTCTCTCCAACCTTTTGTTGTCTATTGAAATCGATTCATACGATAACCAACTTAAGATGCTATATAATAATATAATAAGGGATGTTTAACTTGAGAGAGTGGTACTTGCACGGGTAACATGGGTTCCTGCAGATGTAATAGCTGCAACATTAATATTTGGGCATTTATTATTCTCTACAAATATCTGTGTGAATGCACCATTGCTATTATTAGGTGCTGCTCTACCATAAATTTAATATGCACTGAGTAGCTACATAAAATAAACACACTCAAGGGAACAATACAACCAATATTTGACAAGACTTGGTGTTTTTGATAATAATTCAAGCCTTTTGATATTGGATTTTTCTGGGAGATATACAAGTTTTTGTTTGCTGATATTGAACCATTTAGTAGCCTAAAATAGTCACCTTTGATATCTCCTTGAGATCGTTCTTCCTTCTTGTTGACTTTCCCTTTTCCTTTAGGTATATTTTTGTCTTTGAACCTTTATTTTTACATTTTTTAATTAAGTTTCATTACTTAGTTTAAGTTAGGCATATTATTACTTTTTACTTGATTATAGTAATAAACTAAAAAAATAAAAATGGTGAGGTCTATATGGGAAAAAAAATATAATAATGTTTATGCATATATAAAGTGAGAGAGATTCCATTTCTTAAAGATGAAATTTTTGTGGTGAAAGATGTTGAAGTTTTTTTTTCAATAGGTCTTCTAAATATTAGTACTTTATAATTGTATCATAAGTTCTCAAGCTCTAGATATTTTTAATTTTACATTAATTTTCTTGATACTTCTTTTTATATGTTTACATTATTAGTCCCACTAAGGGATTAACCTTAGTTAAGGGTGTGTGCTTATGTATTTATACATTTTACACCCACAATAATTAATAGATTTTCACTAATTTTTTTTTCATAAGAAAAAAAATTGTTATATTCATAAAGGAATATACATGTTACAGTTTTTCATGTCTAGCCTTGGTAGGCTTCCTTCCATTACTGTACTGCTTATACATCTTCTACTACATACAGGCCTTTAAAGATCTTTTTCAAAACTTTCTACAAACTGTTTCATCTGTCCAAAAACCATTTGCAACCTTACAAAAAAGAAGAAAAAAGACTTCTTCAGAGGTGAAATTCCATTGCCTCAGTTTCTGTTCCTTCAATAAACTCATAAAAACCAAAGGCTCCTTGATCTTCAAAAAGATAATTAAAATTGCATAGATATATTCATGCAATATGTAATATGAAGAACAATTCTTCAATTCACTCCACCATATGTGTTTTCTCATAAGGGAACAATCATATTATGTTATGCCACTCCACCATATGTGTTTTCTCATAATGGAACAATCAT
The DNA here is from genome assembly GCA_000966675.3 of Picea glauca. Lineage (NCBI taxonomy): Eukaryota > Viridiplantae > Streptophyta > Pinopsida > Pinales > Pinaceae > Picea > Picea glauca. The sequence continues at coordinate 31,867 of JZKD02S2039679.1, read as the reverse complement.
ATTATGTTATGCTTCAAATTTCACCAAAAAAAAGTAAGAGAACAATCATATTATGTTATGCTTCAAATTTCACCAAAAAAAAGTAAGAGCATTGTTAATGGGAGATGGAGGTTTCAATTGCTAGCTCCAATTTACAACATGCCCTATTGAATAATTAAAAAATGACTCCATTCTTTAATTGTTCAAGGAATTCAATTACTCGGTCAAGCTCTTTTAGGGAACAAAATATAATTCCCTCAATTTGGGAAACCCATTACCATGCCTACTAATTATTATACAAGTTAGCATTATTATTTTTTAAGCTGGTCAGTGTTGGTATTAATATATTACAAAAATGAGTACAAGCATCACTGCATATAGCCTACCATTAGGGAAACTAGGATCACACCAATATCGACATATCATTATTTTTGTCATACAAAAATTATGAATATTTTCCAAGATAGCTGTAAACTAACATATATTCTTGCCTATATCTTACTAAAAATAGTAAACCAAACATAAATACAATGATTGAGGAGGAAACTATTGCTCCTCCTTGGAAACCAAGATAAACAAGGGTGTTTACAGTGAAGACCCATGATCTAGATTTTGGCAACAATCTACAGATTTTGGCAACAATCTATGTGGGATAGAAGACTACATAGCTTTTATCTATGGTAAGTCAAGGTATAGTTCTTCATGTGAAACAATCTACGTGGAATAGAAGACTACATAACTGCTATCTACGGTAAGTCAAGGTATAGTTATTCATGTGAAAGAAATTAGCTTTCTTTCAGAATGAGAAGAGAAATCTACATGGGTATTGATCATGGATGCATTCTCCCAACAAAATATTCTGACACATTTAATAAGCTTGTACTTATGTCAATTAAAACCCATTGTTATATGAAAATATTATACAAAAGCCATTGCAATTTTATAAGCCAAAAAAATCTTATAACAAATTTAAAAATTTTGTACTTATATCTATTAAAACCCAACAATAGAATCTAATAAAAAATATTCTCCTAATAAAAAGTATTAAGTATTCTTATATATGTAAAGAACATAAATAATCCCTGTTGTATAGAAAAAATGAAAGGATGAGTAGGAGTGTCTATCAAAAGCTTAAAAATACTAAGCATTGTTAGAGTAATCTTCATCTGTTCATTTTTTTTTCTTCAGTACACCTAGTTAGCATTAGCTAGTCTATAGTTAGACTTTAGTTTAGTTTGAGTTTTCTACAGTTAATCAGAGATTCATTGGGATCCTCATTTGTATCATTGTAATCTATTTAATAGCAAGACAGGTACTGAAAACCTAAGGTATTTTCCCACATTCCTATTTGTTGTTTGTTGGTTTCTCTGCTTCTGATATTTAACATGGTATTAGAGCAGGCTTAAGAGTCTTTGTAACACCCTATTTCCCCCAGTTTGTAAATATAACTATATTGGCCAAGAAACTATGGAAAAGTCAAAGGTGTGAATGTTTGATTTGACCGATCTTTGTATAAAAGATCGATGAATGTAAATTCTGTTATTTTAATAGAAAATGGATACGTGTTGCATGACTGTTGGAAAGGGGATGTGCTAAGAGAAACCATGGATGCTATGAAAGAGATGGTGGAGGGGACCAAGAATGGTTGCGTTAACCTCCACCGAACCATTACTTTGCTGGATTTAATTGCTCAGGATCATAAAAACCCTCTGACCCAAGAATGAATTACATTTAGGATGGTAGGTGGGAAGACCTCCTCAAGAGTTAATGAGGGGATGGGGCAAACCACCCATCTGTAAGGCTTCTAGACCTGAACACGGACAAGGAATTTGGGCCACACACAATCTTTCTGGAAAAGGAAAGAAAGGAAAGCGTGGGGGTTAGAGAGAATATCTTCGAAGAGTGCAGAGACAAGAGACAGAGCTCTTAGATTCAAGGAAGAATTGTAAAAATAGTGTGTTCTGATCGTGGGAAATAGAGACTGAGTCGGGAGAAGGAGAGAAACCTTCGTCCCTATCTATTTCTGTGACAATAGAAGAGATTAAATAAAAAAACATCATGGTATAGCTCGGGGGTGGCCAATGGTAAATCCGTTAGGAGTGAATGAGCCTATGGTTGGGTGAAAACAGGAACCCCTTCTAGCAGTCGCTTCACGTTATCTAGTTATGATAAGTGTTTCCATAATTTATGCGTTGAATTGGGAATTAATGGTTGCATGCATGTATTTACATATTTGTAAATGGTTTCTACATTGAAAAGGATAAATTATGTATATACGTTGGCTTCCTTGAGAACTTATGCTTCTGCTTTTCCCATATGCTCTAGTTTAACTCTCGAAGGTGTTTTCCCCAGGGATCTACCTCACAGCTCCGAAATCAGAGAAAGCCTCTTGGAACTGCTACCGTCTCGGTAACCTCACGAGTTTACACCACCCTATTTCAAAATTTAAGGTTTTACGAATTAGGAAGGCATTTCCTTCAAACCAGTGGCATGAGAGACCTTGAACTCATGCCCAAAACCTTAACTAAAACCTAGCTAAGAGTAGAGATCATAGCCCAAGATTCATCAGAAGGTCCATGTGACCTAGATCTTGGAACCCTGCGCTAAGCCCAAAAGGAGCTAGTTCATAATGGTTTCATAGTTTTAGGGGTTCGACACCCTGGAATGTCAAAATTCACGATAGTCAAATTTACCCGAACTACCTGAGTAACAAGAGCCGTAGATGAATCAAGAACCCGACATAGGAGATGAATGTGAGCTGCTCATCGGGAGGAAAACCTATCTCAGTCGTCAGAATGAATCAAAGACCCACTAGAGTTAACGAATCAAACACCAGCCGCTCGATTAGATCGATGGTTGGGAATCATTGTGGAGCGTGAAGGTGAGATTAGCAGACATGCTAGTTCATGGCCCACAATCAACCAACGTCATTGATCTCATTGGGGATGGAAGATAAACGAACATGATTAGACAGAGTTGGGCGAGCACTTCCCAGATTTTGGATATTGGGCCCCGCAATCGCTATGAACCGTCGATCTGTGAATGAAGATCGATGGTGGGGAATCATTGCAGAGCGCGAAGGTGAAATTATCGGGCGTGCTAGTTCACGACTCATAATTCAACAACGCCATTGATCTCATCGGGGTGGACAATCACCACGATTAGATTGAGTTGGGTGAGAACTTTTCAGATTGCAGAGATTGAGCTCTCCGATGAAGAGTGAGCACATTGGGGCCCCACAATCACTGTGAACCGTCGATCGGTGAACAAATCGGTATTGGCTGGATAATGACCATGAAAAATTGAGGGAGGTTGAAATATGATCAGACCGGAGCGATGAGGACACGTGTTTCCCCTGACCCAACGATGTGTCAGCCGCTGACACATGCATACCTTTCCCACATGGTTGATGAAATGACTGGGATTCTGGAAGTCTGGGACTTTGGGACTCTGGAGGATTTGAGGTTCTTCTAAAATCCTCAAAGTGCCTGAGTAGATCCTAGCCATTGGCACAGGAAGGCACGTGGCAATAGATCATTGAATCTGGAGAAGAACACTCTGCAGGAACGCGAGGAGTGAAGTTCAGAAGTGTCGAAGTCCATCAAAATCGTTTGTTGGGAGGAGGATGTGTGGCACTCGATTTGTAACTCCGGGTACGGATTACTTCAGAGGAAAAAGGAGTTGTAATGCTTGAAACTTCTAAACACCGAAGTCCCAAAGTGGATCAAAGCCATTGATCACGAAGGGATGCATGGTGCTTGATCTGTAACTCCGGGTACAAAGTACTTCGGAGGAAAAAGGTGTTGGAGTGTTCGAAATTCCTGAATGTCGAAGTCCTAAAGTAGATCACAACTGTCGATCAAGAAGGGACACGTGGAGCTTGATATGTAACTCTGGGTACAAAGTACTTTGGAGGAAAAAGGCATTGGAGTGTTCGAAAATCCCGAACGCCGAAGTCCTGAAGTGGATCACAACCGTCGATCAAGAGGGACGTGTGGCACTCAATCTATAACTCCAGGTACATAGTACTTCATGGAGAAAAGGAGTCGGAGTGTTTGAAATTCCCGAACGTAGAAGTTCTGAAGTGGATCACAACCGTCGATTGCGAAGGGATGTGTGGCGCTCAATCTGTAACTTCGGGCACAGAGTAATTTAGAGGAAAAAGGAGATGGAGTATTCAAAAATCCCGAAGTGGATCACAACCGTCGATCATGAAGGGATGCCTGGTGCTCGATCTGTAACTCCAGGTACAAATTACTTCGGAGGAAAAAGGTGTTGGAGTGTTCGAAACTACTGCACATCGAAGTCCTGAAGTGGATCATAGCCATCGATCATGGGGGACGCATGGCACTCGATCTATAACTCTAGGTATGGAGTAATTTAGGGAGAAAATGTGTTGGAGTGTTCGAAACTCCCGAACGCTGAAGTCCCGAAGTGGATCACAACCACCGATCATGAGGAACGCGTGGCACTAGATCTATAACTCCGGGTACATAGTACTTCAGGGAGAAAAGGCTTTGGAGCATTCGAAACTCCCAAACGCCAAAGTCTCGAAGTGAATCAGGACCGTAGAAATCCTCGATGACACGCGACGTTGGATTGTAAACTTCGTAGATTTTCCACTCCGAAGGATTCATGCGGTGGTTTTCTTAGCGCCTGTTGTCTTTACGTCTGGTCATATCCCACGGTCATATGAAAGTATAGAGGGATGTAAGAACCCAAAGAACTTGGGAGAGGATATCTTCTAGCTCTGAGATCGGTTTGGAGCATGGAGACCATGGATAGAAAGCTCTGGAAGAGAAAAATGGAATAGAGACCCTGAATGAGGGTTTTGATTTTCTTAAGAAGAACGAAATTTTTACGCCCCACCATGGGTGTGTTACAAATTGGTATCAAAGCATGGTTACAACACTTGGCCTGCTTGGGCTCATGGACGAGTCACTTAAAAATTGTGTTTAAAGAAAATATTAAGGGTGACTCCCTACCTTACTTATTTCCTAAAGAATCTCATTAAACTATTACTAAAGAAAAGAATGAAAACTTTCTACTGTGTGTGTATTTAAGAAAAATGAACTATGTGTTTCTCATGAACTGCTAGAATTTTAGCTAATAGTAAGTGTTTTTTNATTACTTAGTTTAAGTTAGGCATATTATTACTTTTTACTTGATTATAGTAATAAACTAAAAAAATAAAAATGGTGAGGTCTATATGGGAAAAAAAATATAATAATGTTTATGCATATATAAAGTGAGAGAGATTCCATTTCTTAAAGATGAAATTTTTGTGGTGAAAGATGTTGAAGTTTTTTTTTCAATAGGTCTTCTAAATATTAGTACTTTATAATTGTATCATAAGTTCTCAAGCTCTAGATATTTTTAATTTTACATTAATTTTCTTGATACTTCTTTTTATATGTTTACATTATTAGTCCCACTAAGGGATTAACCTTAGTTAAGGGTGTGTGCTTATGTATTTATACATTTTACACCCACAATAATTAATAGATTTTCACTAATTTTTTTTTCATAAGAAAAAAAATTGTTATATTCATAAAGGAATATACATGTTACAGTTTTTCATGTCTAGCCTTGGTAGGCTTCCTTCCATTACTGTACTGCTTATACATCTTCTACTACATACAGGCCTTTAAAGATCTTTTTCAAAACTTTCTACAAACTGTTTCATCTGTCCAAAAACCATTTGCAACCTTACAAAAAAGAAGAAAAAAGACTTCTTCAGAGGTGAAATTCCATTGCCTCAGTTTCTGTTCCTTCAATAAACTCATAAAAACCAAAGGCTCCTTGATCTTCAAAAAGATAATTAAAATTGCATAGATATATTCATGCAATATGTAATATGAAGAACAATTCTTCAATTCACTCCACCATATGTGTTTTCTCATAAGGGAACAATCATATTATGTTATGCCACTCCACCATATGTGTTTTCTCATAATGGAACAATCATATTATGTTATGCTTCAAATTTCACCAAAAAAAAGTAAGAGAACAATCATATTATGTTATGCTTCAAATTTCACCAAAAAAAAGTAAGAGCATTGTTAATGGGAGATGGAGGTTTCAATTGCTAGCTCCAATTTACAACATGCCCTATTGAATAATTAAAAAATGACTCCATTCTTTAATTGTTCAAGGAATTCAATTACTCGGTCAAGCTCTTTTAGGGAACAAAATATAATTCCCTCAATTTGGGAAACCCATTACCATGCCTACTAATTATTATACAAGTTAGCATTATTATTTTTTAAGCTGGTCAGTGTTGGTATTAATATATTACAAAAATGAGTACAAGCATCACTGCATATAGCCTACCATTAGGGAAACTAGGATCACACCAATATCGACATATCATTATTTTTGTCATACAAAAATTATGAATATTTTCCAAGATAGCTGTAAACTAACATATATTCTTGCCTATATCTTACTAAAAATAGTAAACCAAACATAAATACAATGATTGAGGAGGAAACTATTGCTCCTCCTTGGAAACCAAGATAAACAAGGGTGTTTACAGTGAAGACCCATGATCTAGATTTTGGCAACAATCTACAGATTTTGGCAACAATCTATGTGGGATAGAAGACTACATAGCTTTTATCTATGGTAAGTCAAGGTATAGTTCTTCATGTGAAACAATCTACGTGGAATAGAAGACTACATAACTGCTATCTACGGTAAGTCAAGGTATAGTTATTCATGTGAAAGAAATTAGCTTTCTTTCAGAATGAGAAGAGAAATCTACATGGGTATTGATCATGGATGCATTCTCCCAACAAAATATTCTGACACATTTAATAAGCTTGTACTTATGTCAATTAAAACCCATTGTTATATGAAAATATTATACAAAAGCCATTGCAATTTTATAAGCCAAAAAAATCTTATAACAAATTTAAAAATTTTGTACTTATATCTATTAAAACCCAACAATAGAATCTAATAAAAAATATTCTCCTAATAAAAAGTATTAAGTATTCTTATATATGTAAAGAACATAAATAATCCCTGTTGTATAGAAAAAATGAAAGGATGAGTAGGAGTGTCTATCAAAAGCTTAAAAATACTAAGCATTGTTAGAGTAATCTTCATCTGTTCATTTTTTTTTCTTCAGTACACCTAGTTAGCATTAGCTAGTCTATAGTTAGACTTTAGTTTAGTTTGAGTTTTCTACAGTTAATCAGAGATTCATTGGGATCCTCATTTGTATCATTGTAATCTATTTAATAGCAAGACAGGTACTGAAAACCTAAGGTATTTTCCCACATTCCTATTTGTTGTTTGTTGGTTTCTCTGCTTCTGATATTTAACATGGTATTAGAGCAGGCTTAAGAGTCTTTGTAACACCCTATTTCCCCCAGTTTGTAAATATAACTATATTGGCCAAGAAACTATGGAAAAGTCAAAGGTGTGAATGTTTGATTTGACCGATCTTTGTATAAAAGATCGATGAATGTAAATTCTGTTATTTTAATAGAAAATGGATACGTGTTGCATGACTGTTGGAAAGGGGATGTGCTAAGAGAAACCATGGATGCTATGAAAGAGATGGTGGAGGGGACCAAGAATGGTTGCGTTAACCTCCACCGAACCATTACTTTGCTGGATTTAATTGCTCAGGATCATAAAAACCCTCTGACCCAAGAATGAATTACATTTAGGATGGTAGGTGGGAAGACCTCCTCAAGAGTTAATGAGGGGATGGGGCAAACCACCCATCTGTAAGGCTTCTAGACCTGAACACAGACAGGGAATTTGGGCCACACACAATCTTTCTAGAAAAGGAAAGAAAGGAAAGCGTGGGGGTTAGAGAGAATATCTTCGAAGAGTGCAGAGACAAGAGACAGAGCTCTTAGATTCGAGGAAGAATTGTGAAAATAGTGTGTTCTGATCGTGGGAAATAGAGACTGAGTCGGGAGAAGGCGAGAAACCTTCGTCCCTATCTATTTCTGTGACAATAGAAGAGATTCAATAAAAAAACATCATGGTATAGCTCGGGGGTGGCCAATGGTAAATCCGTTAGGAGTGAATGAGCCTATGGTTGAGTGAAAACAAGAACCCCTTCTAGTAGTCGCTTCACGTTATCTAGTTATGATAAGTGTTTCCATAATTTATGCGTTGAATTGGGAATTAATGGTTGCATGCATGTATTTACATATCTGTAAATGGTTTCTACATTGAAAAGGATAAATTATGTATATACGTTGGCTTCCTTGAGAACTTATGCTTTTGCTTTTCCCGTATGCTCCAGTTTAACTCTCGAAGGTGTTTTCCCCAGGGATCTACCTCACAGCTCCGGAATCAGAGAAAGCCTCTTGGAACTGCTACCGTCTCGGTAACCTCACGAGTTTACACCACCCTATTTCAAAATTTAAGGTTTTGCGAATTAGGAAGGCATTTCCTTCAAACCAGTGGCCTGAGAGACCTTGAACTCGTGCCCACAACCTTAACTAAAACCTAGCTAAGAGTAGAGATCATAGCCCAAGATTCATTAGAAGGTCCATGTGACCTAGATCTTGGAACCCTGCGATAATCCCAAAAGGAGCTAGTTCATAATGGTTTCAGAGTTTTGGGAGTTCGACACCCTGGAATGTCAAAATTCACGATAGTCAAATTTACCCGAACTACCTGATTAACAAGAGCCGTAGATGAATCAAGAACTCAACATAGGAGATGAATGTGAGCTGCTCATTGGGAGGAAAACCTATCTCAGTCGTCAGAATGAATCAAAGACCCACTAGAGTTAACGAATCAAACACCAGCCGCTCGATTAGATCGATGGCTGGGAATCATTGTGGAGCGTGAAGGTGAGATTAGCAGACATGCTAGTTCATGGCCCACAATCAACCAACGTCATTGATCTCGTTGGGGATGGAAGATAAACGAACACGATTAGACAGAGTTGGGCGAGCACTTCCCAGATTTCGGATATTGGGCCCCGCAATCGCTATGAACCGTCGATCTGTGAATGAAGATCGATGGTGGGGAATCATTGCGGAGCGCGAAGGTGAAATTAGCGGGCGTGCTAGTTCACGACTCATAATTCAACAACGCCGTTGATCTCATCAGGGGGGACAATCACCACGATTAGATTGAGTTGGGTGAGCACTTTTCAGATTGCAGAGATTGAGCTCTCCGATGAAGAGTGAGCACATTGGGGCCCCACAATCACTGTGAACCGTCGATCGATGAACAAATCGGTATTGGCTGGATAATGACCATGAAAAATTGAGGGAGGTTGAAAGATGATCAGACCGGAGCGGCGAGGACACGTGTTTCTCCTGACCCAACGATGTGTCAGCCGCTGACACATGCATACCTTTCCCACATGGTTGATGAAATGACTGGGATTCTGGAAGTCTGGGACTTTGGGACTCTGGAGGATTTGAGGTTCTTCTAAAATCCTCAAAGTGCCTGAGTAGATCCTAGCCATTGGCACAGGAAGGCACGTGGCAATAGATCATTGAATCTGGAGAAGAACACTCTGCAGGAACGCGAGGAGTGAAGTTCAGAAGTGTCGAAGTCCATCAAAATCGTTTGTTGGGAGGAGGATGTGTGGCACTCGATTTGTAACTCCGGGTACGGATTACTTCAGAGGAAAAAGGAGTTGTAATGCTTGAAACTTCTAAACACCGAAGTCCCAAAGTGGATCAAAGCCATTGATCACGAAGGGATGCATGGTGCTTGATCTGTAACTCCGGGTACAAAGTACTTCGGAGGAAAAAGGTGTTGGAGTGTTCGAAATTCCTGAATGTCGAAGTCCTAAAGTAGATCACAACTGTCGATCAAGAAGGGACACGTGGAGCTTGATATGTAACTCTGGGTACAAAGTACTTTGGAGGAAAAAGGCATTGGAGTGTTCGAAAATCCCGAACGCCGAAGTCCTGAAGTGGATCACAACCGTCGATCAAGAGGGACGTGTGGCACTCAATCTATAACTCCAGGTACATAGTACTTCATGGAGAAAAGGAGTCGGAGTGTTTGAAATTCCCGAACGTAGAAGTTCTGAAGTGGATCACAACCGTCGATTGCGAAGGGATGTGTGGCGCTCAATCTGTAACTTCGGGCACAGAGTAATTTAGAGGAAAAAGGAGATGGAGTATTCAAAAATCCCGAAGTGGATCACAACCGTCGATCATGAAGGGATGCCTGGTGCTCGATCTGTAACTCCAGGTACAAATTACTTCGGAGGAAAAAGGTGTTGGAGTGTTCGAAACTACTGCACATCGAAGTCCTGAAGTGGATCATAGCCATCGATCATGGGGGACGCATGGCACTCGATCTATAACTCTAGGTATGGAGTAATTTAGGGAGAAAATGTGTTGGAGTGTTCGAAACTCCCGAACGCTGAAGTCCCGAAGTGGATCACAACCACCGATCATGAGGAACGCGTGGCACTAGATCTATAACTCCGGGTACATAGTACTTCAGGGAGAAAAGGCTTTGGAGCATTCGAAACTCCCAAACGCCAAAGTCTCGAAGTGAATCAGGACCGTAGAAATCCTCGATGACACGCGACGTTGGATTGTAAACTTCGTAGATTTTCCACTCCGAAGGATTCATGCGGTGGTTTTCTTAGCGCCTGTTGTCTTTACGTCTGGTCATATCCCACGGTCATATGAAAGTATAGAGGGATGTAAGAACCCAAAGAACTTGGGAGAGGATATCTTCTAGCTCTGAGATCGGTTTGGAGCATGGAGACCATGGATAGAAAGCTCTGGAAGAGAAAAATGGAATAGAGACCCTGAATGAGGGTTTTGATTTTCTTAAGAAGAACGAAATTTTTACGCCCCACCATGGGTGTGTTACAAATTGGTATCAAAGCATGGTTACAACACTTGGCCTGCTTGGGCTCATGGACGAGTCACTTAAAAATTGTGTTTAAAGAAAATATTAAGGGTGACTCCCTACCTTACTTATTTCCTAAAGAATCTCATTAAACTATTACTAAAGAAAAGAATGAAAACTTTCTACTGTGTGTGTATTTAAGAAAAATGAACTATGTGTTTCTCATGAACTGCTAGAATTTTAGCTAATAGTAAGTGTTTTTTTATCACTCCATCCATCAGTGAATCACGAGAAATCACAAGCATAAAGGATGGCGACGCACCATGAAGTGGGGGAGGGATTCCACAATAGAGACGAAGAGTCTGACGAGAGGAGAGTGGTGGAGACCCCTCTGGATCTAGTTGAAACTGTAAGGATCCTTATGGATGAATTATAGAGTTGCAAGGATGAAAACGAGAGATTGATAAAGGAGCAAGAGAAACAAACAGCAATCAATGTAGTCTTGTTCCAGAGCTTATCCGATACACATAGGAAGCTGTAGCATGGACTTGGAACCAACCATGTGGATCGATGACATATAAAGATAAGTAAAATTCCACCTAAAATACGAAAATGTGGTCCCATAGGTGGTGAAACAGGGAGAAGTACCTCGAGGAAGGCCCAACGTGGAGGCAGGGGACGCTCAGCGGGAGAGTCCTCTGGAAAGGGAACAGGCAACTCCGAGGGATATTCTACTAGAAAAACTAGCTCACATTCTCAGAAGAAAGGAAAGAAGTGGAAACATTCCAAAAGTCATGACCC
>JZKD02S2039668.1:10062-20279 GCA_000966675.3 Picea glauca | reverse complement strand
CTTAGCGCTGAATGACTTGGAATTGGAGGATCCAGTCAAGTCCTCTTTCAGCTTCTTGAAGCCCTGAACCAGGAGGATCCTGTTTTCAGAGTTTTTCCTCTGCAAACTGCTGCAAACCTGATGCCCAGAGCTGTTTGTCCACTTTCTCCTAAGTCTTCCACCTGTTCATGTTTAAATCAACCCACTGGATGAAGTTAGGATTCCAGACCTCCTCTGTCCTTATGAACCAGACTCAGTCCCTGAGTTAGAGTGATACCTCCTAGAGCCGTTATCTCCATTTGATCACCCTTGATAAACAAATTGTGACATAAAACTGATGGGCGTTGGGCTCTGCTCCTGCAAGCAATCCAGGAGTGACTTCTAACGCTAACACCATTATAAAAAGAGGAAGAAGTTTCCCCCATGAACGTCATGGGGGGTAACAATAAATGAGGGAGCAAAAGGAACTCCATTTTCCATGATAATGAAGACTCAGTATAGAATCCTAAGGCCAACTAGTAATCAAAGAGCATACCAAAAAGTCAAATGACCAATATGCATGCAAACAGGCTAAAATGGATGAGTGGCCTCCCTCGCTAAAGAAGGTATGTCTCGTCCAAGAGGGACCTGAGACTCCCCACTAAATTTTGGATCTAACAAAATCAGTTATAAGGGCCCTCGTAGGCTTAACAACCAGTCGATCAGATCCCCACAGAGAGGTAATCCTCTATAAAGGCTGTGTGTTGTTTGACCCTTATCTGACTTAGGATACAAACAGAATAACCCCTGTAACTAACCTATGAGAAACCTAAGTCAAGCAACTAATCAACCACTGTATAACTGATGCACAAATGAACAATCATAAGTCTGGATTTCCGTATGGGCAAGGTAGCAAAGCCTGAAACCTTGAAAGTAGCGCCTCTCACAGAGGTATGGATACTAGAAAGATCCCCAAATACGAATAAATCCACAAAAATATCTCTGACGTTAGGTGAGTATCCAGGGGTTATCCCTTCAACAAACTTCGCGCGACCTCGTGCTTAACTCCGGTGTGAGCGGAGCCTCCTGATATTACCAATCATACAATGGATTTCTCAACTCCCTGTCTCAGACACATATGTTGATTTAATTTCCTTCGAGAAGTTTACTCACAAAATCCTATTCCAAGGTACTAAATCCTAGGCTAGTTTGTGCACCCTAAACAATAAAATCGTTACTAATTAATTTTAGTTTAAAGCGTAAATTTTATTGGTCGTGATTACTCAAAAAGCTATGGAAATGAAACTCATGGTGTTATGACTCTGCATGAAAATAAAAATAGATATAATGCAAAGCCTAACTTTAACTTTTCAGTGAATGATATGCTAAATAAAAACAGTGCAATCTTCAATTTTAACTCTGCAACTCAGAAATAAAATGCAATCTTTCTCTAAACGTGCTAAGTTAATGGTAAAGGTTCAAAGACAAAAATACCAACCAATGCAAAATACTTACTTTTTTTTTTGTATTTTCAATGTATTAAAAAGAAAATGCATGGAATGATAAGTGACTTGATATATAACTTCTACTCTGTATAAAAGCAATCACTCAAGAAAAATACCAAGCAGCTAAGAAGACAACCCAACTACCAAGGATAAATAAAAAACGAAAAACAAAGAGAAAGACACCGCCCAAAAATTCAACTCCAAACAGGTTTCCTGTCATCCCAGATAATCTCAACAGGCACCATAGAGACCTAAGAAGGCTCAGTGATCCTCAAAACCTACCCAAAAGTCACTAAACCAAGCAAGCAAGCAAGCAAGCAAGCAAGCAAGCAAGCAAGGGGAAGTGGTATACATGGCTGTTCAAGAGGAAAGGGCGTATATACGCTTCTTGCAGTGAGACAACAAGCGTGTATACACGACTGTCAAGGAAAAAAGGGCGTATATGCTTTAAAACAAGGCCAGGCAAGGGTAAAAGGCTGAAAAATCAGACCTAGAGTGAACAGAATCTGTCCAGCAGTGATACGACAAGAAACACAAAGGAAAAAGAGCAAGGTAAGAAGAAAAAGGTACTTCAACCCTTAGAAGGAAGATCTCTCCCCAGTGGAGTCGCCAATTCTGTTACAAGGGAAAAACTCTCTATGGCCAAGGGTAAACCACAACTGACAGGTATGACTGCAAAAATCAACTCAATTCCAACATGTGCTATATAAACTAATGTGCAATACGAGGAAGAATCCTACCTCGATCCAATCGTTTGATGTCATTCCATCGTTGAGCACTTTGATCCAAAGATTTACGCCTACAAAAAGTTCTCAACAAATAAGCGATGCAAGTGTATAGTGACAATATACAAAATGAGTTAGCACATCAGATTAGCACAATCCATTAATAAACATTACAAACATGCCCATGGATAATAATCCCATATTTGCAAGATATCGATAGGACGAGAAAGGAGTATTTCTATTAATAATTGATCAACAAAAGTATCAACATTACAGATTTCCGTGTCGCCACTGTTCAAAACCAAGTTCCTTCCAACTGGGTGTCCACCACTTCAATCCTCCACCAAAGGCAAGCTCACAGCAAAGAGGTAATGAGGTCCTCTCAACAATAAGGAAAGAGCTTGGGGGCTGAACACTATGTTCAGACTTGAGGGACAAAGGGATGCAGACTCAATATGAAGTAATTTCTCGAGCGTAACTTTGCTCTCAAATTTGAATGCTTTCTCCTCTTTTTCCATAGCCTGAAATTGTGCTCTTATAGCCTCCATGATGCAACTGAAGGGCTGAGTCAGAACGTTTCTAGTATATGGAAGGCCAAAGATCAGAGATCTTCTGTCGTGACATGGAAACCTGACCTCATTTTGTATTTTCTTGCACAAATCCCGATATACGCGAGCTGTAGTGGAGAAGCAAGCGTATACGCATCTTGCAAAGCAGTTAGGGAGCGTATATGTGGAAAAATATATATTTTTGGCTCTGTATTTATCAAAAAGGGGTTGATAAGTCTACATAGGGAAATGGAAAAAGGCCCTCTGTGCAAGATAACAATGGTGAGGCAAATCTTGCTATAAAAAGAATCTGCTGACAGGGGAAATTTGGGCTGGCAGTCTGCTCCCACGACCAATTCTTTCATGCTTTCTATTTATGTGGTGAAACAAGGTTCCAACTACCTTCCCCATTTTCATTAATTACTTTTATCGGGATCATGGCGAGGCCTGACACCCATGAATGTTCTAGGCAGTGCCCATGACTCCTTCCAATTGATCTCGGCATCTTGAAACCACACAGATCTTCTGCTGAGACCAAGATGGGCGCTTTCGTCCCTTGGCGCAACTCCTATCCATCGCTCCATGCAAACTCGGACCATGACCTTATGCATACCCCATATGAAATTTCAGGATCTCGCATTTCAAGAGTCTTCACTCCCCTTGATTTCAAATATTCTGATTCTCGATCCTGCAAAATGACCCATCTAGACCGATGGTCAGATTTACTTTGGATTTGACGACCATGATCATTTCCTTAAACAATCTCAGCTGCCCATTGCTCGATAGGAACTTTCCATTTCTTTATGGCCCTGCTTCTATATGACCACGGGCTGTGATAGTGGGCCCGACTCCCAGGCGCTTCACGATTTCGTGTTTCACAAACTCACGTTGTGCTCCATGCTCAAATCTATGAGTTGCGAAATCGCGATCGCTAGGATCGGGTGACACACATCTCTTTGCATCAGATGATCGAGATCATTTCGTGACCTCGCATTTCGCGAGTCCTCATGAATCTGCCCTTTGACTTCTCCATTCTGTGGGTCAACGAAATGCTAGTCTTACACACCGTGTCCTTCCCAAGATCAACGATTAGGATTGGCCATGTGATTTTCATAACTCTGTCTGACGCTATACTTCATGTAACTATGTGATCCCGATCGCTCGATGGTCATTGATCCGATCTGCCTGGTGCATTTTCGCTTTTGAAAGCTGATCTTGCTTGCTCACTTGATTTGAGTCCATATTAGACTGCTCTAAGTGCCACGCTTGTGTGCTTATGGCTGCGGCCTCTGTAAACAAATACTTGGATGACTAGCTGAGGGCTAGGGAATGCAAAAGGACCAGTGAAAAAGACAAGGAGAGAGAAGCGATCGACCTCAGAGAAAACAGAAAGGCTTAGGGCCGACACCTCTTAGGCAAAAAAAAGAAGAAAACTATAAGCCGAAAAGAAAAGCCTTACGATTGGGTCTGTAAAAGGAGGAGAGACAAGCAAAAATATAGACTTNTGCCCATGACTCCTTCCAATTGATCTCGGCATCTTGAAACCACACAGATCTTCTGCTGAGACCAAGACGAGCGCTTTCGTCCCTTGGCGCAACTCCTATCCATCGCTCCACGCGAACTCAGACCATGACCTTATGCATACCCCATATGAAATTTCAGGATCTCGCATTTCAAGAGTCTTCACTCCCCTTGATTTCAAATATTCCGATTCTCGATCCCGCAAAATGACCCATCTAGACCGATGGTCGGATTTACTTTGGATTTGACGACCATGATCATTTCCTTAAACAATCTCAGCTACCCATTGCTCGATAGGAACTTTCCATTTCTTTATGGCCCTGCTTCTATATGACCATGGGCTGTGATAGTGGGCCCGACTCCCAGGCGCTTCGCGATTTCGTGTTTCACAAACTCACGTTGTGCTCCATGCTCAAATCTATGAGTTGCGAAATCGCGATCGCTAGGATCGGGTGACACACATCTCTTTGCATCGGACGATCGAGATCATTTCGTGACCTCGCATTTCGCGAGTCCTCATGAATCTGCCCTTTGACTTCTCCATTCTGTGGGTCAACGAAATGCTAGTCTTACGCAACGTGTCCTTCCCAAGATCAACGTTAGGATTGGCCATGTGATTTTCATAACTCTGTCTGACGCTATACTTCGTGTAACTATGTGATCCCGATCGCTCGATGGTCGTTGATCCGATCTGCCTGGTGCATTTTCGCTGTTGAAAGTTGATCTTGCTCGCTCACTTGATTTGAGTCCATATCAGACTGCTCTAAGTGCCACGCTTGTGTGCTTATGGATGCGGCCTCTGTAAACAAATACTTGGATGACTAGCTGAGGGCTAGGGAATGAAAAAGGACCAGTGACAGAGACAAGGAGAGAGAAGCGATCGACCTAAGAGAAAACAAAAAGGCTTAGGGCCGACACCTCTTAGGCAAAAAAAAGAAGAAAACTATAAGCCGAAAAGAAAAGCCTTACGATTGGGTCTGTAAAAGGAGGAGAGACAAGCAAAAATATAGACTTAGGTAGAAACCACAAACCCCTAAGGCTTTGACAAGTTTATGTGATAACATATTCTCCATTCTTATCTTCAACGTTTCATCACTTATCAATGCTACTCATCAAATTTTCAAGTAAATGAGGCTTGGATGGCAACTCCAAATGGAACTTGCATGGAAACGGTTGCCTTTGCCTAGATGTATCTAATCACATTCACAAAACATTGGTTAGAAAAATCATGAAAACTATAAGACCATGTAAACCCGTGAGTGATGGTTGGCTGCTTATGTGTCCAAAGTTGAAGGTTGATGAAATAACGTTGAAATTGAAAATGCTTCGGCCTGCCTACAACTGTTCCCCTCAAACTCTCGTTGTCAAATGGATGTTTATACATTTGAGAGTTATAAACCAAGGATGTACATGGATGAACCAACTTTGTTATATCATCGATGTAGAATTCCTCCTTCTGTACCTGTACATATAGTTGTTCCTGTATTATGGAGAGATTCAGTTGCTCATATGGCCAAAAATTTGCAATCTCATGCTCATCATTCTCTGTATCATAGATGGGATCATTGTCAAAATGATAATAACCTATATCCCATTTGCATCTGTCAACTTGGAGAAATGCATCAATACTTTCAATCTCTGTACAATCATGTTCCCTATCTGGTGAAGAACTTCCCACCAAGCTGTTCTCTTCCAAATCATTGCAAGATGTATCATGAAATTTTGATGATCGAAAATAAATGTAGGCTTTCTGATCGGTGTTTTCATCTAGAGGAGGGAGGGTGTGTTCATGAATATCATCGTCATCCATGTACTCCCCATGGGCACCTCCTTCAGTTGTTTCTTGATTCCCAATGGAAGAACACGAAATATCTTCGTCTTCTTTATCCAAATTGTTAGAAGTATCTTATTTCGTATCAACCATAACTTTTTCATCCTCTATAAGATGAGACTCTTCATTATTGTTTCCTCTTAGGATGGCACACTAAGATCTTTCAGAAAGTCTTCTTCGTCATTGGCTTCCTTGAGACTTTCAAGGTAAAGCTGCCATTCCTTGTCATGACATGATTCCGGATGTGAATCTGTTGTACTTTCTACAATGTTTGCTTTGATCTCTTGATGCCTTTCTTCAACCAGATCTTATTTACTACTTGTCTTATCCATTTTTTTGAGGATTTTCAAATAGGCCTCCCATAAACCATCACCATTTTCTAAACCTGAGCAGTCATGTGATATCGACTCATGGGAAGGGGAAGAGGGATGAACCTCTTCCATACAAAACCTGTGATCTTTGTTGTTACTGTTGATCTCAATATATTCCATAGGAAAACCAAACCCGTCCTCAATAAGTCTCTGTGCAGAATATAATTCCTTTATTTCATGAATTAAGGGAAACTAATCCAAAGAATTATGATCCCACCTTACACAAAACTCTTCCAAAATTCTTGCAAAAGACACAAACCTACCTTTTCCAAGGCTTTCATACCAAATAAATGTAGAGTCTTTCAAATTTATCATAAAAAATTTCATCATAACATCCTCATGAAGTAAGTCATTTTTCTTACAGAATGCAATAAAGGAAAATATGCATTTCACAACTGAATCCCCATATCCATAGAAATAGGGAAATTCCCCTTCAATATCAATTGTATGATCATGGGGAAAACTTTTCATACTTGAAAAGTCAACCATAGCATAACATTCTGCTAACCATGGAGGTAATTTCTCCATTTTATTCGTATAATCTAGAAGTAAGGCTAAAATGAAAATCTGGGATGACAAATATCTGTGAGAATACCATAATGGAGTCACAAATACATACCTTACTTCTTACCTCAGAGATTCTTGTATGTACCATTTTATGTTTGATGTGGTTTGTGTGGAGTCGCCAGGTGAACTCATGGAAGTTAGTGCAAATAATAATAAACGCACCAAAAGATAGAAAACAAATTCTTACTAGAGATCAGACAATGGAGTCACCAAATCTGGGAAACTTCTATGATGTTGTATTTCTTTCAATTTTTCTTCAGTGGAGTCGCTAAATGAGTTCCTGCAAGTTAGTACACAATGTAAATACTAAAGGAAAACCATCAAAGTACAAAGCAATAAAATTTACCGATATATGTTATTGAGGACCCTTGGTTTATAAAACCTTGTTCCCCAACAATGACGTCATAAAATGTCATCAACCAAACTAACAGAGCACCAAGGTTCACAGTTTTCTAGGGAAGAAACAAAGGGGATAGGTGCCCAATGTCACCACAACACCTATCCTTCCCTATTCGAGCCAAACTCCTACACTAAGAGGCTTTGGGAGGCTTTCAACAAAGTTCACTTCACCTCAAAGGATCTTGGGATCAATGAATTAATAGAAAACATTAGGTGATGGTAGGAGTTAATTGTTTAATTGACTTTCTCCACTAATAAATAATGTAGAAAATAGAACAATGAAACAACAAGCTAACTTATCCTAATCTACTGAAATATTGATAAAAAAAATGCACAAGTAGGGGTTAAATACTCTTACCACTTTGTGAAGGATTTACACTATCTGTACCTTGGATAAAGTGGCTGGAAATGAGACATTTCCTTGCTGTCCTGTTATATAAGATCTCCAAAAGAAGATAAAAAACACAAAAAAATAGCAAGGAAAATGACCTTTTGAGTCTCCCCACGAGTGTATAAGCACATTAGATAAATAGATCAGTGGGTGGAGATGATAGGGCAGAAAGGTATGAATGAATACTATGCCCTAGAGCCTTTAGATCTGCAGTAAAAATATTTTTTCAACGAGCTGGAAATTAGCTCTGCAGATTTGGGGTTCAAATGCCCTTAGGGTCAAAACCCAAAATGTAGTACAACCAAAATAAATAATTGTTGGGCCTATATTTTTCTTATATATAACTATAAAACAAAGGATATAACTTGTAAATCAAATATGGAAATGAAAAGAGGGTTTGAGTAATAAAACACTTACTTGGACGTCCCTCACTACTACATTGGGCCCATTTTCTGACAATTTATCGATGCAGGTTCGTCGCCACAACATCTCATGTACGACGAAGGATACAACATGTTTTTCATCGCATCAAATTTTTCACCAGTACGATGATGCCAGTTTCTTCGCAAGACCGATGACAACATTCGTCGTACCATCGACTGCTGTGCATCTGAAAACCAGTTTTTTGTCATCACTAATGCGTCGTAAGAGCGACTAACCTATGGTGAACGTGCATCACAATTGACCAATGTCCAAATCCATTCTCATCATAGGTTCATCGTACGATCGACCAATATCTTCCGAAAGTCTGTTGTACCATCGACTCTAGTTCGTCCCAAATCTGACAAGTTTTCATCACCAACGCATCGTACATGTGTCGTAAGAGCGATCAATGTTCATCCTAAGATCATTTACATTCGTTGAACCATCGATAATGGATTGACGAACCAACTTTGTTTTCGACAATGGTTGGTCGGATGGTTAACGTTCTGTTAGTCGAACAATCGATGAACACCGTCGTCGATGGCCCGACGAATGGTTTATTAATTAAAAAAAAACAATTTGTATCATGCCATGTTGAGCCAGGATTTTTGGCCAGAAGGATATACACCCTATAATAATAATAATAATATTAATAACAATAATAATAATCTATTAATTTTTTTTATTTAACCTTTGTTGTGGATGCAGATTCCTCTTCCAGATTCCATTAGAATAATGTTGCAACACAATAAAGATTGTCACAACATCTCGTATTGGATGCAACACCTCATGTTGCTGCAACTCTAGACGCTGCAACTCTGAGCGCTATGGAAATCTCTTTGCACATGGAAACACTTAATAACATGATGTCACGATGCCGCAACTTCGATGTTGCAACTCTAGATGCTACAATTTTGAAATTCAACAAAATAAAGATGGCCACAACATCTTGTATTGGATGCAACACCTCATGTTGTGGATGCAAGTTCCTCTTCCATATTCCATTAGAATAATTCTTCAGTAGAATAAGGATTGCCACAACATCTTGTATTGGATGCAACACCTCATGTTGTTGCAACTCCAGATGCTATAACTCCAAGTGCTATGGAAATCTCTTTGCACATGACAACACTTAACAACATGACATCACCATGATGCAACTCTGAGATTCAACACAATGAAGATATATATATATATATATATAACCTTTGTTGTGGATGCAGGTTCTTCTTCCAAGTTCCATGAGAATAATGCTTCAGCACAATAAACATGACCAACATATCATATTGGATGAAACACCTCATGTTGTTGCATCTCCAGATGCTGCAACTCCGAGCTTCAACACAATAAATATGGCCGCAACATCTCGTATTGGATGGAACACCTCATGTTGCTGCAACTCCATATTTCTACAACTCTATATCTAAGCGGTGAAAAGGTACATACTCCTTACACTTTGCATATCATTTAAATGACATTAATAACAATATATATATATAATTTTTTTTTTTTAACCTTTGTTGTGGATGCAGGTTTCTCTTCATATTCCATTAGAATAATGATTCAACACAATAAATATGGCAACAAAATTTAGTATTGGATGTAACACCTCATGTTGGTGCAACTCCAGACACTGCAACTCTTGATGCTGAAACTTTGACCTTCAACACAATAAGTATGACCACAACATTTGTATTGGATGCAACACCTCATGTTGCTGCAACTCTAGATGTCACAACTCCAGATGTTGCAACTATGAGCTTCAACACAATAAAGATGGCTGAAACATCTCATATTGGATGCAACACCTCATGTTGCTGCAACTCCATAGGTAAGTGGTGAAAATGCATGAACTCCTTACACTTCACATATAATTTAAATGACATTAATAATAATAAATAGATAAAAAATAATATATATATATATATATATATAACCTTTGCTGTGGATGCAAATTCCTCTTCCAGATTCCATTAGA
>JZKD02S2039668.1:0-10052 GCA_000966675.3 Picea glauca | reverse complement strand
AATATTTCAACTGCATACTTCCCTTGGTTAAGGAAGATCTTCTTTGGTCTCTTCCAACCTTCAAGACCTAAGAAATAGTGCATCAGGCCTAGGTCTTGCATATCAAATTCTGCAGTGAGTTTCTTCTTACAATATGTGATGAGATTTTCTTCTCCATTTAAGAATAAGTCATCCACATACAACAACAATATAACTGGCTCATCATTCAAAACCTTGAAGTAAAGGTTAAAACCAACTTTACTCTTGGTAAATCCTAAGCTCATCAGGAAACTGTCAATTCTTCCATATCAAGATCTAGGAGCTTGCTTCAATCCATACAAAGCCTTCTTCAATCTGCAGACATGAGTCTTTCTATCTTGAACTTCAAACCCTTTAGGTTTTTCTATATACACTTCTTCTTCAATAACACCATTTAAGAAGGATGTTTTCACATCCATCTGGTGTAACTTCCACTTCATCTTGGTTGCAAGAGCTATGATGGTTCTGATAGAAGTGTATATGGATACATGATAAAACGTCTCTTCATAATCAATGCCTTCCTTTTGAGAAAAGCCATATTTTCTTCAATACTTCCATCCGTAGCATGTTTTATCTTGTATATCCATTTGGAAGATATTGCATCTTTGTCCTTCGTTCTGGGAACTATTTCCCATACATCATTCTTTATAATGGATTGGTATTCTTCTGTCATGGAATCTTCCCATTCTTTCTTCTGAATGGATTGTTCAAAGCAAGTAGGCTCCTTTTCTATGAGATCACACATCAAAGCCATATAACTAGAGAATAACTTAGTTTCTTGATTTGTCTCATGGTTCCTTCTGGGGAACCATACTTATCTCCATCTTGAATAAGTTCCCTTGCCCAAGATGGATTTCTCTTGTGAGAGATCATCATATGGGGAGGTTCTTGAGATTCTATCATGTCATGATCTTTTGGAATCTCTTCATTAGGAGTATTTGTAACTTCCCTCACTGGTTCTGCAACTCTGGGAGCTACAGGTTCTTCTTCATATACTTCTTCAAGCTAACATCTTCTTGATTTCTTAAGTACTGCATCTTCATCAAAGGTTACATCTCTACTGATCTCAATGTGATGGTAACCTGCTATATAAATTCTGAAGGCCTTAGAGACCTCACAATATCCAACAAATATTCCCTTCTTTCCTAAAGGGTCCAACTTAGTTCTCCTTTCCTTTAGAATGTGTACAAACATTGGACAACCAAATATCTTGAGATGGCTTACTTCTGGATTCTTTCCAGAAAACATTTCTTCAGGGGTTTTGAATCAAAGTGCACTGTGGGATAATCTCTTCTGGACATACACTGTTGTTCTTGCTGCTTCTGCCCATAGGTGCATTGGAAGATCTTGATCGTGGATCATAGTCTTCACAACTTCCATTATAGTTCTATTATTTCTTTCTGCTACACCATTTTGTTGATGATTGGAGGAGTGGTGAGCTCCCTCTTAATCCCTACATCTCTGCAAAATATTGCAAATCATTTTGAGGTGTATTCTCCTCCATTATATGACCTGAGTATATTGATCTTTCTTTCAGAGAGATTCTCTATCAAGGCTTTGAATTCCTTGAATTTTCCAAACACTTCATCTTTTGATTTCAAGAAGTAAACCCAAGTATTTCAAGAGTAATCATCAATAAATGACACATAGTATACATACCCACTAAGAGAGTTTGATGGCATTGGGCCACATACATCTGAGTGGATGAGCTCCAAGATTCCTTTTGCTTTGCTGTCACTCTTCAGGAAAGGATTCTTTATGTTCTTTCCTTGTGCACATTCCTTGCACACACCTTCATGATCAACTTTGAATTCTGCTAGACCTGTAACTACCTTTCTCACATAAGGTAAGGCTTTGTAGTTGATGTGAGCTAGTATTCTATGCCAAAGTTCACATGGACTCTCAGTGAAGTGAGTAAAAGATGCATTTGAGTGACCTTTTAACTTATACATGCCACCTTCTTCTATTCCAATAACAATTGCAACTTGTATGGTTTTACCTTCAAGCCACATAAGAACTTCACCATCTATGAATGCAAATATGAAGCCTTTCTTATATAATTATGAGATAGAAAGTAAGTTCTTTTTCAAACCTGGTACATATAGTACATCCTTCATCTTCATCGGGGTCCCTGAATCAAGTTTGTAGGTGGACTCTCCCACTCCTTTGATAGGGTACTGGTAATCATCTCCAAGTGTAACTTTCTGGAGAAAGTTCTTTTCTGTAAGGTTAGTGAGAATGTCTCTCTGACCTGTCATGGGCTTAGAAGCACCACTATCTATGAGCCAAGTGTCCTCTCTAGGTGACACATATCCCGAGAGGGAAGAAAATAAAACATAGTCTTCAATCTTTTCTTTAATCATCTTTGTGGGTGGCTCATCATCTTCAATTGCACGAGCATGATGTCTCCTGTTATTTATCTTCTTGTATTCTTCTCTTTTTTCTGGACAATTCTTAGTAATATGTCCCATCTTGTCACAATGATAGCATTGATAAGAGGATACATCTTTTTCTCTTCTTTGACCTTTTTGAAATTTATGGAATCGCTTTGGAGGGTGAGATTCTTTATGGAAATGGGTGAATCTCTTTGGGGAGTGAGATTCCTTATGATGGTGGGTCTACTTTTGGAAATGAGACCTTTTCCTTCCTCCTTTAGCATGAGCAACTAGGGCTTGGTCTTCATCCCTTAATAGTACCGCTTCTCGGTTAGCTACTCTTGCTTCTTCTTGAACACATTCTTCCCACAAACTACCAAATTGTAGTTTTTCCTTTCTCGCACAAATAGTTTGGATGAAGGAATTGCAAGGTATTGTGAGACCATTAAGAGTTATCAATATGAGTTCATCTTCATCCAAGTTGTCTGCAATTTCTTCTAGCTTTTCCTTGAATTGAGAAACTATAGAGAAATAGTAATGAACGATTTCTCCTTTTTGCCTCTTTGTATTCTTGAGTTGGGTTCTCACATTCATCTTCCGGTTGGTATTCCTTCCTTCATACATCTTGGTTAGGGCATCAAACATTTCTTTTGCAGTATTATTGGAAGACACTTGAGGGATCAAGTGATCTTTAATAGAGTCTGCAATGATTCTTTTGGCCCTAACCATATCCTTCTGGTACTTTTCTTTAGCTGCAACATCTGCGGGTTCTGGTACATTTTCCTTTATGAATCTTGCTAGGTAATTCTCTTCAAGAATGAGTGCAATCATATACTTCCAGGCACATAAGTTTTCCACACCTTCCAACTTGTCAACAAGCTTGGTGCTTGCAGACATCTTGACCTCGAGCTGGGAAAATGACCAAAATTGAAAGTGCTCAGAAATTAAATCTGAAATTGCCAGGAGGTGCACTTGGTTGAGACGAGTAGGTTGGTTCAGTCTGTTTTCAGAAAATCAAAATTTTACCCCTTGAAACTGGGCCTGCACAAATCTGGACTGGTACTTGTTTTGGTTTCCTGGTTTCTCAGTAACAGTGAAAACTAGGGTTTCACTTTCCAATAGTTCTTTCCACTCAAAAGGTGAACTCAAGTTTCCAATGAGTTCACTGGGCTAGGGCACACTTCCCTAGATGGTTTTTAGGCTGACATTCCCTTCCAACAAAAGCCCTAATTTTCTTGTACGACAACAATGATGTTTTTGGTAACCCAGTGAAAGGTGCTCTATTCCGTCAATCTTTGATACCATGTTAAATTTAGAGCTTCTATTAAGTTCTTTTCAATTTAATAGACAATAATAACATAAGCATGATCACTGAAAGAAACACAATCATAAGGCACACAACATGTATCTTGGGAAACTTGCATGGGGGAGAAAAGCCAACAAAAACTTCCTTATTATAGATAGCCAATACAATGCCAAGATAATAAACCAAACACTAGAGAATATCCAACACTGAGCAATGCGCCTCTCTCTCTTCCTCTTTCGACAACTGCAACTTCCTTCAAACTTGTGCACTAGATGAGTGACTTGAGTGAGTGAGTGAATGAGGCACTAGCCTCTCTTATTTATACTTTTTGAGGAGCGCTAGGGTGGTGTCTCTTCATCAAGCAGGGTTGACTTCTTCACTTAGTGGCTAAAGCCACTTTAATTAGCCCTAGGGGACGACTTCTCAATTAGCCTCATATAATTAGGGTTTTACCAATACACATAAGGGGATTTGGTCATACATAAGTCCCAACATGATCAATCCACAAAATGAGATTGATCTATTTAATAATAAATCAATAATAAGCAAAATATTATTCGCAGTTACAATATTTCAACAAATAGGAGCAACAATACCCTGTCCCTTCTTCCCAAGTCCTCCTCCAATATATCCCATCTTGTTGAGCAGTTAGGACCCTATTCCCATAGTGTGTTTTTCAAATCTAGGAGAAACAACATAGTTATCGTTTCAAATCATAAATTGAAAACATTTTTCTTACAAACAAAAGAAGGGGGTGGAGAAGAAATGGGTGAGCTTGACATCTCAACAATATCAACATTCTTCTCACAAATGACTTGACTAGCATTCTTCTCACCCCTACATAATACTCATGGCTCCACACAACCATGTGTCCCAATATATCCATGCCAAGGACTCCAATGCTATCCAAGATGAAAGACATTGAGACGAGGACTAAGGGGATTTATAATGGCTAGACCAAGTTTGGGAATCCATTACAAAATCATTCACTATGGTTTACATGGATTTGACTTTTCATCCTAGGGATTATGATGGTGTAGCCAAGGGAAAATATAGGATACCTCATGGAGAGGTAACACCTCCTAAATCCATGGTTGACCATGTCAAGCTATATAAATATAAGCCTCTCTAAGAGAGCTCACCCTCACTCAAAAAAGGAAGGAAAATACACAAAAAGTATCAAAGAGAGGGTATACAACTAAAAATAGGCATGATAACAAAGTCAACATGCTATAGGTCCACATAAAATATGCCATCCAAAATGCATGAATGAAAAAATATAATAAAATAACTTCAACATAGGAGGATGTGCTCCAAGGTACACCTAGAAGAGCTCACGAAGTGTGCATTCCAATATGCATGAGAGATAAAACAATATAATAATTTTGCTAGGATAAAGTGTCATAACAACCATCGAAAAATGAGAAGTGGTCCACAAGATGCATGCAACCAATCCACATGTGTGGATCCTAAGGAAACAAACTCAATTGATGAATGTGTAAAGTGAAAACTAGATGGAATCATGTGGACAATGGTTAATTTAATGAAAATCAAGGGGGTTTTGATGAAGGAAATCTTTGCTATAATCATGTGAAGGTATATCGGCGAAAAAAATGTCAAAGAGGTCGTTTACACAATTGTCATCATGGAGAAGTTTGGAGCGCAAAAGAAGTAATACATCTATGTAGGCGAAGGTGATTCCTCTTGCCGAGAATTTGTGGAGAAGCAAGTGATACCAAGGCTTTGAAAAGTCCATGAAACACATCTATTGTTCCAGGCGTTTATATACATTGCAAATCAAAGGGATACACAAATGGACGTGCCTCTAACCAGAGCAGAGAGACATATATCAAATCTAACACCAAAGTCGGGGGGGGTATTTGCACACGAGAGTGAGAATGTAACTCCCATGAGGAGATAATCACGGAGTTAGAATTAACCAACTCTGATACCACTTATAGGTAGGTTATTAAATAACTCCACATATGATTCTTTCATTAATGTGAGCCATACATAAATACATTGAGGATATGAATCTTGGTTTCATCTTCCAAGACCTCCGATGAGTCTTGAAATTCGCCTATGACTCTTCATATTTATCTTAGCTTAATATTTACAAATATATTTACAATGTACCTCAATCCCTAAGGATTAGGTATCTAACATCCATGAACCAATTCATAACATCATCGTTACAAGTAGATACAAACAAATTCATCATTACACCCTCATGAATAATACCAAGATTGGACATTACTTTAACGAAGGATGTAACATGTCATACTCATCACAATTTTCATCAAACTCATGAAACTCATGTGGGTATCCTTGAACATTTGAAAAATAAAATGTCAGATATAAATATGCATTATTTCTTCAATTTAAAGGTTTGAAATCTAAAATGCATGCCTACTATAATATCTCATACCCAAAATTTGAAATGTGGAGTCGGTAAGGTGAGAATATGATCTCCAAAACAAAACCCTCATCAAATAATTTCTTTGGAAAATGGGCTTTATCATTGCAAATATGCCAAAATGTTACATCAAAATATAACATTTATATGGTGTAAAGTCCCAATCATTAAGGAGCTAGTCTTGTGCAACTTAGGAAGGCTATCCATTGTCACCATAGTATCTCAAAATTGGTTCTTATCCAACTCAAGGGGGACTTACCTAAGAGTATGATTGCTAAGGATTTATAGTTGAGGCACGAGGTGATATATTGAAGAGTAAGCCCAAGAAAAAAAATGGTTGTAGTATGAATGGGTAAGTAAATGGTGTGAGGACAAAATATGAAGGGGAGAATCCCCAAGACCAAGTGCCTAATAAAAACTTGGGAAAAATGGAGTCAAGGAAGTATGGATCAAAGAGGGAGAATTCATGGAGATGTAAGGCAATAATAGTTTCCATGCATGCCACAAATAAGACTTGTTGAAAATTAGTATAGAAAATAAAACCTTGGAAAGCTAGGGTGCCATTGTAAATATTGCTATGAAGGTGATGCCATATCATGTTAGAAGCAACTAAGTTTGGTAGTTGCAAGCATCTCATGAAAAAATTAAAAATAAGAGGGATTACATCCTCACATTATATTATCCAAATAAAAGATGGTTCATTATAAGGTTTTCACAAAAAAAATACAAGAGTTTCCTACAATAAAAATCAACATATGAAAATATGCAAACATGAAGCCTCACATAAACAAGATGTTATACCCACAATCTTCTATTAATCTCCAAGAATATGATGCAAAAATGTAGTCCAAGGGGAGAGCTCCTCAATCCCCAAAGTCTCAACAAACATTAAATGGAGAGGAAGCTCCTCTTTATAGAAGGTATTTCTTCTCCATTACAATAAATTTTTATTATTCTCCAACTAACTCCATGACAATCCAAACAAATAATATAAAAATGGAGTAGTTATATCCCTCCTTAATCCATAATTGGCAATGGCAAGCTATTTGGACATAAACCTCTCCAAGAGAGCTCCCCATTATTAAAAAATGGGAAGGAAATTGCATCACAAGTATCCAAGAGAGGGATTGCAACTAAAAATAGGCATGATAACCAAGTCAACATGCTATAAGTCCACATAGAATGTGCCCTCCAAGATGCACACAAACACACATATAATAAAATAACTTCAACATAAGATGATGTGCTCCAAGGTCCAACTAGAAGAACTCACTAAGTGAACCCTCAAAGATGCATGAAGGATAAAATAGTAAAATAATCCTCCATGGAGAAATTTCCATAACAACCATCCAAAAATATCAAGTGCTCTAGAAGATGCATTCAACCAATACACATGTGTGAATTCCAATGCTATCAACTCCATCAATGAATGTGCAAAGTGCCAACTAGAGGGAGCACTACACAAGAAAAGATGTGGTCAAACCCCAAAATAAAAAGTGGAATATCTCCAAAAGTGCACCCTCCAAGATAACGCTCCAAGAATAGATTTAAGACCAAAAAATAGCATGAAATGTGCCACGTGTGGTCCTCCACATGCAATTCCCCCCTCAAGAAAACATCCTCCATAACCACCTCAGACAAAATAATATATTTACTAAGTCAAATATCTGAGGGCGCTCTCTAATAGAGGTTAAATGATGCCAAGTGTAGGTGAAACAACCATGCAACAATGATGACAAAACACCTAAGAAAGGTTTTCCCTATAAGACTATACCATGCAACTACCTCAATCACCCAAAAAATATTAAAATATCTCCATGTGAAGTGCACCCTAGAAATAACTACCCAAAGTGGTTAGACATCATCAATGCTCATGCCAACACCATGTGTTGTTTCAATCACTATCAACTGATTCCCCAAACCATGTCCATAAGAGGATGGCACCCTAGAAAAGTGTTCCAAGGTGGTCTCATCAATACACATTAAAATATTCCTCTATAACCACCTCCACAATGATGCTTAACCAATCAAGAGGGCGTGCATCCTAGGAGAATGTGCGATCCTCCAACAAACAATAAAATGATGCTTGAATTCCTTGAAAGCTGTGCCAAATATGGGATCCCTCCATCAAAAACCCTAGGTCTCTTCCAAATAAACCCCTCTAAGTGTTAAAAAATGCCAAGTGTGGTAGGGTGCTCAAGTAATTAGCATTCAAAATGATGAAATTAGCCATTAAATGGTTAAATTAGCCTTGACATGTGCACACAAAGGATAATGCATTAACTAAACTAAAATCCAACCTCCCAATAGTCATCAAATGATTAAATCAACACAAATATATGTGCCAATGAGGGGTGCACTCCATCAAAGTTTTGTACCATGTAAATAAAAGATATCATTTCCAACAAAACACAACCATGATAACAACAAAACATAAATCCCAACCTAGGGTTCACCACCACAAATAGATTAATACATCAAATATATCATCCAACCTAAGAAAAAGGTTAGATCACCATAAAATCATATGCATTATTCCCCCTCATAATTCAATCTTCGACAATTACACATCAATAATGGTATATACATAATCAAATACACCTTCCCCCTAAGTGATGTTTAGAAAATGTTACATTATTAAGACATATCACATAGGAAAATCCTAGAAAGGCAACATGCATCACCCCATCATAGAAACATTATAGAAGAAAGGGACATAAGAAAGTGTTAACCCCTCCAAGGACCCCTCATTAGAAATATCATAAAATATATATGGATCATAACCATCTTCCTATGCTTTCAAAATGCATGTACCAATCCTGCAAATGAAGAGATCTTCTTGTCCTTGTCTAAATCCATGATCAAATCCATAGCATCACCATCAAAATCATATAGAAAAGTTTCATCGTTACATTTTCCTGACTATTACCAAGATTCACCACTACTTTAACAAAGGATGTAACATGTCTCATTGCTAAATCATTATGTCCATGGAAACTCAAGCGATACTCATCAAATGTTTCATCAAAATCATGAAACTTATGTGGGTATCATTGAACATTTGAAAAATCAAATTCCGAATACAAATCTGCCATATTTTTTAATCTAAAGAGATGGAAAATAAGAAAATGTATGAATATTGTAATACCACATACCGAAACTCTGAAATGTGGAGTCACGAATGTGAGAATACGGTCTTAAAAAAATTCCTCGTCAAAGAATGTCTTCGAGAAATGGACTTTATCCCCCACAATGACACCAAAATGTTTCAACAAAATCTAGCTCGCAATATGATGTAAAGTCTTAAGCACCAAGGAGTTAGTCTTGCGCAACTCAAGAAAGCAACCCATCGACACCACAAAAACTCTTCCTCTCACTTTCGGTTGTCGCTTCTCCAACTCAAGAGGGTATTTCTTAAGGATAAGATTGCTAAGGATATAGATATAAGGTTCAAAGTGATATATTGAAAATTAAGCCTATGCAAAACAAATGGTTGTAGTATGAATGAGTAAGTAAATGTTATCAGAACAAAATATGAAGGAGAAAACCCCCAAGACCAAGTGCTTAATTTACTTGGGAAAAATGGAATCAAGAAAGTATATTTCAAAGAGGGTGAATGCATGGATATGTAAGGGGATAAGAACTACTATGCATGGTGCAAATCAACCTTAACTTACTGAAAATTATTGCAAAAAATAAAACCTTGGAAAGCTAGGGGTGCC
The DNA here is from genome assembly GCA_000966675.3 of Picea glauca. Classification (NCBI taxonomy): domain Eukaryota; kingdom Viridiplantae; phylum Streptophyta; class Pinopsida; order Pinales; family Pinaceae; genus Picea; species Picea glauca. Next base: position 215 of record JZKD02S2039668.1, on the reverse strand, counting down.
ATTCTAAATATTTCTATGAAAGTATATCATGGCTAACATCTACTAGGTTTTTTAATGTTAGGAATAAGACCACAGAGCAATAAAAAAAAAATGAATGCATAAATAGAACATAGAATAACACAATACAAAAGGAGACACCAATGTACGTGGTTGACCTAATATGGGCTACATCCATGGAGAAAGAGCTAGTCCTTCCTTTATTCCATCTTGCAAAA
>JZKD02S2039657.1:0-33689 GCA_000966675.3 Picea glauca | reverse complement strand
TATATATATATATATATATATATAATCAAAACTGTTTTATATATCAGTAAAAATTTTGAATTTCAAATTTGATCAAAAGTTAAACGATACTCTAAACAACATAGATTCATTTTAAACGATTAAAAATTTTAAATCTTATAAAATTTGATCTTTTTGAACAGTTAATAAATCTGAAGATAACAAATATATATTTATCTATATAATTGAACCAGTGCTATTCTGAATAGCAATGCCGACATTTAGTACTAGATATGAGCTGGAATTTCACTCAGACGATGAGCACTATCTTTTCTTTGCCTCCATGAAAAGTGTGTCAATAAAGATGAACAATAATTTTCTCTTTCTTAATGCTTCTTTGATGCACATACAGGAAATAAGCGTGGCATTTAACTAAATGTGTATATTATGATGACAACCGAATCATGAAAACTCTTCCTGTAGTTTGCGCATTCCAAGGAAAGATTTTAATGGCAGAAAATGGATAATGATTGTTTTCCAGAAATCACAAAACAATAACACCATTAGAAAGCTATTCACTCACATTGTTGACTTTCATATATGGGTGGCACCTGAGTCTACAAATTTACATAGAAAGTATGCACACACAGCCATTAACACTGTCCTTTTCACGACGATCTGACGGCTACAGGAACCATGTTGGTATACTTTTATTTATTGAACAAAAAACATTTTTGGATTTTGGATTGTTAACATATTTCCTTATTTTTTTAAAGAAATAAATCCTTAATCAAACAAACAAAAAAATTAGATCATACTCCAAATTTTAGAACTATCTATAATAAAAACATTAATTTAGATTAATATTTTCTAGTGAGTGTTTTACAAAAAAAAAAAGGAAGGAGTTGTATTGGATGTATGAAATGAAGATGTGTGTATTTCAAGGAAAATGTTCTCTAGTGCTTAATTTCCATTTCAAATTTGTACTATAAAATTAAATATATTTTTAATCCGTAAACGAGAGGTTTATAGGCTATCTGTCTCATCAACACAGAATTTTCTGTTAAAATAATTATAGCTTTGGTTGTGTAGATGTCGAAAAGTTCTCGACCAATCATGTCCCAAGTCAAGTCGGAAAGAAGTAATGAGTCACGTCAAGTCCGGAAATGCAAGTTGAAGCAAGTCGGTCGAGTCGAGGCAAGTCGGGTCAAGTTGAGCCAAGTCGGGTCGAGTCAAAGCAAGTCAGTGGAGTCGAGGCAAGTCAGGTGGAGTCGAGTCGAATCGAAATTTTCCCAAGTCGGATATCTCAAGTCAAATTTCTTCTAAGTCGAGTCGACCAAGGGATGTCTACTGGTTGATTAGAGAAGGAAATTAGACCAAAAGGGAAAACCAAGCCAAATTTCTAATGACCAACAACTAGGAAGAATCTCTGAGAGAGAATTTACTTCCCAGTAATGTCAGAAACGTTTTGGAATGAATTTGGGTAACCCACGGTGCATAAAATGCAGGGGAGTCAATATTAATGTTCGTGGACAATCAAGAATGTTTCAGGAGTCAATTTGGCATACGACAATGGAGGAAAACACCTGACGGGGTCGGTTATGAGCTCAATGATTGAAAACAAGATTAGAAACCCCCGAATGAATAGAAAAGTCTATGGAAGGAGGGTCGTCGATTTCCAACCTCGGAATTCATTGCACGACTATAATTAAGGAATCATTATTCTAGTGTATTAACCCACTGAGAACCAAATTAATATAAAACAAGCTCATACAATAACAACATGAATTCCTCGTATATAGAATATACACAGACGGACATTAAATTACAGTGCATACATTAACCATTAAAGTAAACATAAACCACGACAATCATCAGACATAACCCAAACAAGAAAACCAACATTCTTTTGGCTTCATCCAAGTTCTTATTTATTTAACAATGGGAAACTTACAGGCTCTCCAGTACATGTCTATGCTTCTCAGTAACATCTGGGCAACCTCTCTACATCATTCATAGCCAAAGAACTCCTTTCTCATTGTGAGGATTCATTATATAGAATGTTGAGTCAACTGAGAGGATAATTGGAAGGTCAAGCGTCTCTAACGCTTCAACTCCTCTCCAATTCGTCTCTCCTCTGTTTCTTTATTTATTTGTCTTTTTATCCCACATGGGTTTATTCATTTTCATACAACTATATATTGCCCAATTTTACATACATTACATACAAAATTGGACATCAATCATGGTGACATGGGGCCCTTCACTTCAACAAGTCGATCTCCTTCATTTCCCATAGCCTTAACAATGCTTATGTTGTTCATCTTTGAGTCCTGTGTCAATAGCCAATTATTCTTGTCAAATCCGATTCGGATCACATCTCTCCAATGGGAGGCTTTTGGTACCCAAAAGCTACCAAGGATAGACGAGGGAACTTGCTTGCAATTTGGTTCCTCTCATACCACTTTTCTTTCCTTCCAGTCTATCCCTTGAGACCAATTTGCCAAATTTATTGTTGTCCTCTGCGAGTCATCCACTCCTTCTATTGTAGAACTGTGTCTTCCTTCAACTCCTCAAGACCTTGAGGTGCAAATTGTTGTTCCAGAGTCTATACTTAAGGCTAAAAAGTACAGGGTCTAGGCATCCGAAAGTGAGTAAAAAAATAAAAAGGGGAAAAATCAACCTTCGGGAAAAGGGAAGCTAAGGCTAATTTCTAAGTTGTCTCTGTCTCGCTTCCAAACGTTCCTGGATGCTTATATCCTGTTCAATTGTGGCCCATGAATGTTCGAGTTTGACCCGGGTGATGGCGGTTTTAAGTATGGTGTCGAATAGGTTCAAAGCGATGTTGGTTTGATCTGATAGGCCAGGTTCGATGTTGGGTTGTCTTGCAAAGGGCACAGTCATGGAGAAATAGAAAATGAAAAGAAAGTTCGAGGTTCAAAATGCCACTTCAACTTTTTCTTTAACCGTATAAAAGAGAACTTTCGAAATCTGATGTTAAGATAGAACACAAACCAAAGGCCTTCTCCCGTAACTGAGTTAACTTTTTAAAGAATCATGTATGAAATGTGAGAAAACATTAAGCAGTCGACAATGCGAGGCTCCTATCAAGGGAGAATCTCACCCTGTAAATAGAAGAAGAAAAAGGCAAGAAGTAATCTGACGAAGCATAAAATATAGAGATCTAAAAAGTTCACAGGTCTTGTACCTGTTGATAGCCGATACAGAGGAAAAGCTACAAGCAATTAGACGACTAAAAGTTGGTCACCAAAGTAGAAGTTGCACTAAATTGTAGCTAAGCATTCAACAGAAATATATATGTGAAATGAAACTTAATATAAGATAACAGAGAAAACAAAACTCATAACTCGGTCTTCATGGAATCAGGAATCTTCGGATTGCTTTGTGTTAATTTTCAAAAGGGAGAAAGTCTCTATTACAATCAGCCAAGAAAGGTCCCACCCTTGTTCTCGTTTCAAAATGCATATTTATACAAACTTCTAAATGCTAGAATCTCAATCGTTCCATAAGTTTTCGGTTACAAAATGGGAAATTTATGTGTTTCACTTCTTTGTCTTTGTCCTCCTTCCCGCGGGTAGAGCACCTTCCTTTCCTTATTCTTTGGATTCTAAAAATAGAACAGGCAGACGTCTGTCATTATTTGACACCAGACACCTACCATTTTGTCTGCTTGGTGCAAGTGATGCACCTCTCCACCAACTGGGCTATCAACCTGGAAGGTTCTGCTTGGTCTCTCACTTCAAGAGTATAACAATTCTTCGCCAGCTGTGGTAAACTCTTTCCCACTTGTTGGTCCTCTGCGATGATGGAGCACAATTGTAAATTTGGTTGTACTAGCCATTTATCCATTTGGGTCATATCAACCTGGTTGATCTAGGATATCTCCATTTGTTGCTCCTCCATGCTTTCTTTTATGTCCAACAGATGTTTAGCTATATTGATTTTGCCGAGTTTCCCAACATTGCTCTCCTTATCAAGATCTAGCAAACCTTTACTTACTAAAGAGAACGTTTCCTCACAAAAATTCTTTACTTCATTAGCTCTCCCCCTGCTTTCCGATATGTTATGCTCCCAGACCTTCAATAGGATATTACCTCTGGTTTGTTCCGTGATGGATAATTTTGAGGTGCTGACCATCTCTAGCTTCACTGTAGCTATACCAACGTCTTGGAAAGCAACCCGTGCTGCCTCAGCTTCTCTTTCTCTCGAAGAAATTTTCTCTAATATCTGCTCTATCATCCGGAAATGGTTTTGAATGGTCCTCACCTTTGCCAACAAGTTTTGTTGAGCTGTAAGTACCTTATGTTGGATTTTGACGGCCTGTGATCTGAACATTTCTATGTCTACAACCTATTTCTTGGCCACCTCCAATTTCTACTGCAACTCTATAATCGGTTGCCCCTGCTGACTTACCTGTGTTTGGCTAGTTTGTGCCGACTGGCGCACCTGCTCGAGGTCAAACCTGAGCTTCTCGATTTCATGCAGGTCGGCTGTTTGGGCTTCCTCAAGGCTCCTGCTCACCTCATCCCTGACATTCACTTCGACAGTAGCTACCTTAGCTTCCAATTTACTAATCAGGAGGTTCTTTCGTTTCAACTGGGTCGTCAAAGTCCCAACTGAGTACTGATTAGTTGTAGCATAAGCCCCTAGCATCCTGGCTATCTCCTCTACAAATTTTTCCTCTTTCGCGGCCTTCCCATCTTTCATGATTTTAAATTTTTTAGCTACTGTGCCCTCCCTTTGATAAAATCCTTGCCTTACCACGGCCTTTCTTTTCTTGTCAAAGAAAAATTTGTTGGGAGGCAGCTCCTCTACAGAAATAGGCGTCATTTCTTCATTGAAAATCCATCCCTCGTCAGGATTCCCCTTTGCGAACTGCAAGGGTGTGACAATAGCAATCAGACTGTCGATTTGCTTGGATGTTTGTTTCGGGGTGACTTCTGTAATCGACTTGTTTGGCGTGAGCGAAAGTGAGTCACCCGATTCCTACGCAGGTATCTCTGCTTGGCCTTGGGCCTGCTTGCCTGGCACACCCTTTACAGGGTTTCCTTCCTCCTTCTGGGGGACTTCGGCTCCTAGCTCTGAGGTTCCAACCTCCCTGGTTTTCCCTTGGTCCTTCTCCCCGCTAGGAATCAAGTCCTTTTCACTTTTGGTTCCCGTCTGCATTGTAACTGGAACCTCTGGGGCTTCACCCTGTAAAATCTGGGAGAGATAACTCTATCGGTGTTCCCAAAATTTCAAAAATTTGACCATGTCTCCAAGTGGAAAGGCTTGAATCCGGCTTAGGACTTCCGCGAAGGACCTCATGCCCTGGAATATTTCATCATGTAGGGAATCCTCGTGTTCATACCTCTTCAGGCCACAACTTGCCAGGTGATTTCTCACAATCAGGGTCATGCTTCTTAAACTCAATGTCTACCAGCTTCATTTCTTTCAGATCCGCAGCCTCATCTTTGGCGTGGCCAAAATCTAACAAGGAATATGCACCAATACGAATAGGGAAGGGCGGTCATACCTTTTTCGATACTCCTTTGAGCTCCTTGCTTATCCCGTCGAGCACAGACTGTCTAGTGATCTCCTGGCACAATAACTTATCTGGGAGGAATAGCGGGAGGGCATATGGAGGGACAGAGGTGCCGAAAACCCTGATATATGAAAATTTTTCCTCTAGATACCAATCTTCCATGCTACTTAGGTTGGTCGCAACGCTATCTGATATCCCGGGAGGCGGCTAGCCAAAAATTGCGATATGTAGTGGAACCATTACCCAGTTGAAGATCTCGTAGATGAATTATTTGGCCTTATCCTCCCAAAGCTTTGAGTGGTAGACATGGATGGGCTCTGTACTAGATGGAGTCCAGCTCCAGCTCATTAGAGGGAAAGGCGTTAGGAAACAAATGGCGTCCATGATGTAGGTGGACATGAAAAATGAAGTTGCTTTCCCACTCACCTTCTATGCTCGATATTCGGTAACTTGACTGGTTAAACTGTCCGACAACAGTTTGGCCCAGTCGAAAGAAATACCTTCAGTGATTGTATGAATCAAAGGCACCCACGGGAGAAAAAAGGTGTGGTGTCCTCCCTCCCATACAACCTATAGGCCATCATTGTTTTGTACCTGAATGGTGGCTCTAAGAAGGAGACTGAATAAATTCCATTAGAGTCCGCCCTGAATTTTGTGGGGTGTGAAACCTAATCCCTAATCAGATCGGACAAGTTTTTTCCATATTGCTCGCATTCCTTCTCCTTGAAACCTTCCAGAATTTCGGCATTGTGCACAAAGTTTGGTGTAGGTGACAACTAATACATTGACTGCAAATGTTCCAGTCTAAAAGTCCCAACTGTCACCTTCTGTTCGCTGATAATAGTCCTGGTTGGATATCCACATGGTCTAGCACCCATCTGATCATATCATAATAGGGAAGGAGCCATGGCCTTGCCGCTATTTTGTGCATCTCTACTTGAATGACGATTTTGTATCTGGTGGCCAAATCATCCCTCTCATTATCGCTGGAATCATCTGAACAATTCACTAACTCGGACTGAAGAATGTTGGAGATGTATGTCCAAGTTTTGATAGTATTAATACTTCAGGGTGAAGTATCAGAAACAACATCGGAGCCCTGACCTGAACTTTCGACAGCTGCCTTGAACTCCTTTTGTGGAGCCATGAAAGAGAATTTTGTTCGAAGATCACCTGTAGTGAGAATTGTAAATACAAAGAGAAGTTATCCTGATGAAAAAAGCTCTACACACAAAATAGAAATAATGAAACAACACCTTATCTTAGTCATTTAAAACCTTGGTGTCCTTGCAAAGCCAAACAGTCAAATCTCTTAAAGAAAGATTTAGCAGTAAAAGCGAGATCTTACTATCTGTCACCTCACCGTAGTCCAAATAAATGCCATAATGTTTTGACGAGCCATAGCATGAATCAGCGTAAAAAACATTTAAAATTACTCCGCAGACGGTGCGTATTAAAGTTTTCATTGGTGCATCGATTAATCCTGCTTAGCTCTTTTAATTAAATTTGTTTTAGTCTTTAATCCCCCTTTCTCGGCGTTTGCTGTATCGGGAGAATTCACTCCTACCCTTTGAGCCCACAAAACCCAAAATCACGATGATGCGATTTAGTTTAAAAATCGTGATCTGACTTAAGCTCTTAATTAACCCATGCTTAATTAATAAAAATCACAACTTCGTGACTCGGGGCTACGAAGGTATAGCTTTTTGGGAGAGAGATCGTCGAGTCGCGAAACCCTGACGATGCTTAACTAGGGTTTAAAAGTGACTTACCCGTGACACTAACCTGGGTAAAATTTTAAAACTGTTTCGCGACTTCGCACATCGGAGTTTGGAAACCTTACAACTTGTAACTCCCAAAGTGCGATAGCGCGAGGAAATAAAAGTGATATACACGCTTAAAGGTTAGGCGATGGTGACTTAGGACTATAACGGCTATCGCCACTTCGCATATCGGGGTAAACTTTTGATTTCAAGAATTACATTTCAACGCTTGTAAAAGGCGGCTCCAACACAAAGTCTTCCACAGTGGGAAGAACCTGTTGTTGTTCTTCCTCATCGAGCATGGAGGGTTCGAACAACTTCAAATATTACATGTTCACCACTAAGATGATCTTCATATATGGTGGAAGTTTTAGTCTGAAGGCATTCACATTCACCTGCTCAATGATCTCAAATGGTCCATATCTAAAGGGCTTGAGTTTCTTCGTTGCTCCTTACAGTCGTTCTTTATTGAGGTAGTGCCACACCTTCTCCCCAACATGGAACTTATGATCCTCCATGTGATGATCATGCCTAGCTTTGTACAACTGTTGACTCTTCTTGAGCTTCTCCTAAACCCTTAGATGTATCTTCCTGATCTTGTCCATAGTTGCATGCCTTCTTTTCTTCTCCTTGTAATTATGCTTCTTCCCTCTGCTTTCCATAAACAATGTCAAATAGTGAAGGGGGTAAATAAAAAAAACAAGTCTTGAAAGGGGACTTATTGGTGGAAGAATGAAGTTCTCTATTGTAATAGTGTTGAATGTAGACTATTTGCTCATCCCAAGTCTTTGGATGTTTGTAGTTGTATCCTCTCAACAGTTTCACCAGTGTCCTATTTACGACCTAAGTTTGTCCATCAGTCTAAGGATGAAAGGAAGTGGGGTACTTCAACTTGGTATCCATTATTTCATATTATTTTTTAATAATTTTATAAATATTTTTTATTAATTCAAGTAGATGTTAAATTTTTTATTGACAAATTTAGATCTCAATGAAATGTTCAATTTACATTTAGAATCCAATATAATAAAATATATTGTCCCATAGATATTTACATCATCATATTTCCACTTTAAAAACATATATACAACACTTATACCAAATAATAATAATACTAATATATATTAACTAAAAATACATATATAAATATAAATAAAAATATTTTTGTATTAATAAAAAAAAATAATATATATATTTATACAAAATTATTCTAAACATAAAAAAAAATTCTCTATAAATACAAATTTCATTATATAATATTTATTATATATAAAATAGAAAAAAATAAAAATAAATATATATATATATATATATATATAATCAAAACTGTTTTATATATCTGTAAAAATTTTGAATTTCAAATTTGATCAAGTTAAACGATACTCTAAACAACATAGATTCATTTTAAACGATTAAAAATTTTAAACCTTATAAAATTTGATCTTTTTGAACAGTTAATAAGTCCGAAGATAATAAATATATATTTATTATCTTCGGAATAGCAATGCCGACATTTAGTACTAGATATGAGCTGGAATTTCACTCAGACGATGAGCACTATCTTTTCATTGCCTCCATAAAAAGTGTGTCCATAAAGATGAACAATAATTTTCTCTTTCTTAATGCTTCTTTGATGCGTGGCATTTAACTAAATGTGTATATTATGATGACAACCGAATCATGAAAACTCTTCCTGTAGTTTGCGCATTCCAAGGAAGGATTTGAATGGCAGAAAATGGATAATGATTCTTTTCCAGAAATCACAAAACAATAACACCATTAGAAAGCCATTCACTCACATTGTTGACTTTCATATATGGGTGGCACCTTGAGTCTACAAATTTACACACACAGCCATTAACACTGTCCTTTTCACGACGATCGGACGGCTACAGGAACCATGGTGGTATACTTGTTTTATTTATTGAACAAAAAATATCTAAAAATGTTTTTGGATCTTGGTTGGATTGTTAACATGTTTCTTTTTAAAGAAATAAATTTTTAATCAAATAAACAAAAAAATTAGATCATATTCCAAATTTTAAAACCATCCATAATAAAAACATTAATTTAGATTAATTTTTTCTAGTGAGTGTTTTACAAAAAAAAAGGAAGGAGTTGTATTGGATGTATGAAATGAAGATGTATGTATTTCAAGGAAAATATTCTCTAGTGCTTAGTTTCCATTTCAAATTTGTACTATAAAATTAAATATATTTTTAATCCATAAACGAGAGGTTTATAGGCTATCTGTCTCACCAACACATAATTTTCTGTTAAAATAATTATAACTTTGGTTGTGTAGATGTCGAAAAGTTCTCGACCAATCAAGTCCCAAGTCAAGTCGAAAAGAAGTAATGAGTCACATCAAGTCTCGAAATGCAAGTTGAAGCAAGTCGGTCGAGTCGAGGCAAGTTGGGTCAAGTCGAGCCAAGTCGGGTCGAATCAAAGCAAGTCAGTGGAGTCGAGGCAAGTCAGATGGAGTCGAGTCGAATCGAAGTTTTCCCAAGTCGGATTTCTCAAGTCAATTTTCTTCTAAGTCGAGTCGACCAAGGGATGTCTACTGGTTGATTGGGGAAGGAAAGTAGACCAAAAGGGAAAACCAAGCCGAATTACTAATGACCAACAACTAGGAAGAATTTTTGAGAGAGAATTTACTCGCCAATTATGTCAGAAACGTTTTGGAATGAATTTGGGTAACCTACAGTGCATAAAAATGTAGGGGAGTCAATATTAATGTTCGCGAACAATCAAGAATGTTTCGAGAGTCGATTCGGCATACAACAATGGAGGAAAACACCCGACGGGGTCGGTTATGAGCTCAATGACTGAAAACAAGATTAGAAACCCCCGAATGAATAGAAAAGGCTATGGAAGGAGGGTCGTTGATTTCCAACCTTGGAATTCATTGCACGACTATAATTAAGGAATCATTATTCTAGTGTATTAACCCACTGAGAACCAAATTAATATAAAACAAGCTCATACAATAACAACATGAATTCCTCATATATAGAATACACACAGACGACCATTAAATTATAGTGCATACATTAACCATTCTTAAAGTAAACATAAACCACGACAATCATCAGACATAACCCAAACGAGAAAACCAACATTCTTTTGGCTTCGTCCAGGTTCTTATTTATTCAACAATGGGAAACTTACAGGCTCTTCGGTACATGTCTATGCTCCTCAGTAACATCTGGGCAACCTCTCTACATCATTCATAGCCAAAGAACTCCTTTCTCATTGTGAGGATTCATTATATAGAATGTTGAGTCAACTGAGAGGATAACTGGAAGGTCAAGCGTCTCCAACACTTCAACTCCTCTCCAATTCGTCTCTCCTCTGTTTCTTTATCTATTTGTCTTTTTATCCCACATGGGTTTATTCATTTTCATACAACTATATATTGCCCAATTTTACATACATTACATACAAAATTGGACATCAATCATTGTCACATGGGGCCCTTCACTTCAACAAGTCGATCTCCTTCATTTCCCATCGCCTTAACAATGCTTATGTTGTTCATCTTTGAGTCCTGTGTCGATAGCCAATTATTCTTGTCAAATCTGATTCGGATCACATCTCTCCAATGGGAGGCTTTTGGTACCCAAAAGCTACCAAGGATAGACGAGGGAACTTGCTTGCAATTTGGTTCCTCTCATACCACTTTTCTTTCCTTCCAGTCTGTCCCTTGAGACCAATCTACCAAATTTATTGTTGTCCTCTGCAAGTCATCCACTCCTTCTATTGTAGAACTGTGTCTTCCTTCAACTCCTCAAGACCTTGAGGTGCAAATTGTTGTTCCAGAGTCTGTACTTAAGTCTAAAAAGTACAGGGTCTAGGCATCTGAAAGTGAGTAAAAAAATAAAAAGGGGAAAAATCAACCTTCGGGAAAAGGGAAGCTAAGGCTAATTTCTAAGTTGTCTCTGTCTCGCTTCCAAACATTCCTGGATGCTTATATCCCGTTCAATTGTGGCCCATGAATGTTCGAGTTCGACCTGGGTGATGGCGGTTTTAAGTATGGTGTCGAATAGGTTCAAAGCGATGTTGGTTTGATCCGATAGGCCAGGTTCGATGTTGGGTTGTCTTGCAAAGGGCACAGTCATGGAGAAATAGAAAATGAAAAGAAAGTTCGAGGTTTAAAATGCCACTTCAACTTTTTCTTTAACCGTATAAAAGAGAACTTTCAAAATCTGATGTTAAGATAGAACACAAACCAAAGGCCTTCTCTCGTAACTGAGTTAACTTTTTAAAGAATCATGTATGAAATGTGAGAAAACATTAAGCAGTCGACAATGCGAGGCTCCTACCAAGGGAGAATCTCACCCTATAAACAGAAGAAGAAAAAGGCAAGAAGTAATCTGACGAAGCATAAAATATAGAGATCTAAAAAGTTCACAGGTCTTGTACCTGCTGATAGCCGATACAGAGGAAAAACTACAAGCAATTAGACGACTAAAAGTTGGTCACCAAAGTAGAAGTTGCACTAAATTGTAGCTAAGCATTCATCAGAAATATATATGTGAAATGAAACTTAATATAAGATAACAGAGAAAACAAAACTCATAACTCGGTCTTCATGGAATCAGGAATCTTCGGATTACCTTGTGTTAATTTTCAAAAGGGAGAAAGTCTCTATTACAATCGGCCAAGAAAAGTCCCACCCTTGTTCTCATTTCAAAATGCATATTTATACAAACTTCTAAACGCTAGAATCTCAATCGTTCCAGAATTTTTCGGTTACAAAATGGGAAATTTATGCATTTCACTTCTTTGTCTTTGTCCTCCTTCCCGCAGGTAGAGCACCTTCCTTTCCTTTTTCTTTGGGTTCTAAAAATAGAACAGGCAGACATCTATCATTATTTGACACCGGACGCCTACCCTTTTGCCTGCTCGGTGCAAGTGATGCACCTCTCCACCAACTGGGCTATCAACCTGGAAGGCTTTGCTTGGTCTCTCGCTTCAAGAGTATAACAATTTTTCGCCAGATGTGGTAAACTCTTTCCCACTTGTGGGTCCTCTGCGATGATGGAGCACAATTGTAAATTTGGCTGTACTAGCCATTTATCCATTTGGGTCATATCAACCTGGTTGATCTGGGATATCTTCATTTGTTGCTCCTCCATGCTTTCTTTTATGTCCAACATATGTTTAGCTATATTGATTTTGCCCAGTGTCCCAGCATTGCTCTCCTTATCAAGATCTAGCAAACCTTTATTTATTAAAGAGAACGTTTACTCACAAAAATTCTTTACTTCATTAGCTCTTCCCCTGCTTTCCGATATGTTATGCTCCCAGACCTTCAGCAGGATATTACCTCTGGTTTGTTCCGTGATGGATAATTTTGAGGTGCTGACCGTCTCTAGCTTCGTTGTAGCTATACCAATGTCTTGGAAAGTGACCTGTGCTGCCCCGACTTCTCTTTCTCTCAAAGAAATGTTCTCTAATATATGTTCTATCGTCCAAAAATGGTTTTGAATGGTCTTCACCTTTGCCATAAATTTTTGTTGAGCCGTAAGTACCTTATGTCGGATTTCGACGGCCTGCGATCTGAACATTTCTATGTCTACAACCTATTTCTCGACCACCTCCAATTTCGACTGCAACTCTATAATTTGTTGCCCCTGCTGGCTTACCTGTGTTTGGCTAGTTTGTGCCGACTAGTGCACCTGCTCAAGGTCAGACCTGAGCTTCTCGATTTCATGCAGGTCGGCTGTTTGGGCTTCCTCAAGGCTCCTACTCACCTCATCCCTGACATTCACTTCGGCAGTAGCTACCTTAGCTTCCAATTTACTAATCAGTAGGTTCTTTCATTTCAACTGGGTCATCAAAGTCCCAACTGAGTACTGATTGGCTGTAGCATAAGCCCCTAGCATCCCGGCTATCTCCTCTGCAAATTTTTCCTCTTTCGCAGCCTTCCCATCTGTCATGATTTTAAATTTTTTAGCTACTGCGCCCTCCCTTTGATAAAATCCTTGCCTTACCACGACCTTTCTTTTCTTGTCAAAGAAAAATTTGTTGGGAGGCAGCTCCTCTACAGAAATAGGCGTCAGTTATTCATTGAAAATCCATCCCTCGTTAGGATTCCCCTTTGCGAACTGCAAGGGTGTGACAATAGCAATTGGACTGCCGATTTGCTTGGATGTTTGTTTCGGGGTGGCTTCTGTAATCGACTTGTTTGGCGCGAGCGAAAGTGAGTCACCCGATCCTTGCGCAGGTATCTCCGCTTGGCCTTGGGCTTGCTTTCCTGGCACGCCCTTTACGGGGTTTCCTTCCTGCTTATGGGGGACTTTGGCTCCTAGCTCTGAGGTTCCAGCCTCCCTGGTTTTCCCTTGGTCCTTCTCCCCACTGGGACTCAAGTCCTTTGCACCTTTGGTTCCCGTCTGCATTGTAACTGGAACCTATGGGGCTTCGCCCTATAAAATCTGGGGGAGATAACTTTGTCGGTGTTCCCGAAATTTCAAAAATTTGACCATGTCTCCAAGTGGAAAGGCTTGAATCCGGCTTAGGACTTCCGCGAAGGACCTCATGCCCTGGAATATTTCATCATGCGGGTAATCCTCGTGTTCATACCTCTTCAGGCCGCAACTTGCCAGGTGATTTCTCACAATCCTACTAGGGTCATGCTTCTTAAACTCAATGTCTACCATCTTCATTTCTTCCAGATCCGCAGCCTCATCTTTGGCGTGGCCAAAATCTAACGAGGAATATGCACCAATATGAATAGGGAAGGGTGGCCATACCTTTTTCAATACTCCTTTGAGCTTCTTTCATATCCCACCGAGCACAGACTGTCTGGTGATCTCCTGGCACAATAACTTATCTGGCAGGAATAGCGGGAGGGTATATGGAGGGACAAGGGTGCCGAAAACCCTGATATACGAAAATTTTTCCTCTAGATACCAATCTGCCACGCTGCTTAGGCTGGTCGCAACGCTATCTGATATCCCGAGAGGTAGCTAGCCAAAAATGGCGACATGTAGTGGAACCATTACCCAGTTGAAGATCTCGTAGATGAATTATTTGGCCTTATCCTCCCAAAGCTTCGAGTGGTAGACATAGATGGGCTATGTACTAGATGGAATCCAGTTCCATCTCATTAGAGGGAAAGGCATTAGGAAACAAATGGTGTCCATGATGTAGGTGGATATGAAAAATGAAGTTGCTTTCCCACTTGCCTTCTATGCTCGATATTCGGTAACTCAACTGGTTAAATTGTTCGACAACAGTTTGGCCCAATAGAAAGAAATACCTTCAGCGACTGTATGAATCAGAGGCACCCACGGGAGAAACAAAGTGTCATGTCCTCCCTCCCATACAACCTATAGGCCATCATTGTTATGTACCTGAATGGTGGCTCTAAGGAGGAGACTGAATAAATTCTATTAGAGTCTGCCCTGAATTTTGTGGGGTGCGAAACCCAATCCCTAATCATATCAGACAAGTTTCTGCCATATTGCTCGTATTCCTTCTCCTTGAAACCTTCCAGAATTTCGACATTGTGCACAAAGTTTGGTGTAGGTGACAACTGATACATTGACTGCAAATGTTCTGGTCTAAAATTCCCAACTGTCACCTTCTGTTCACTGATAATAGTCCTGGTTCGGATATCCACATGGTCTAGCGCTCATATGATCATATCATAATAGGGAAGGAGCCGTGGCCTTGCTTCTATTTTGTGCATCTCTACTTGAATGACGATTTTGTATCTAGTGGCCAAATCATCCCTCTCATTATCGCTGGAATCATCTGAACAATTCACTGACTCGGACTGAAGAATGTCGGCGATGTATGTCCAAGTTTTGATAGTATTAATACTTTAGGGTGAAGTATCAGAAACAACATCGGAGCCTTGACCTGAACTTTCGACAGCTACCTTGAACACTTTTTGTGGAGCCATGAAAGAGAATTTTGTACGCAGATCACATGTAGTGAGAATTGTAAATACAAAGAGAAGTTATCCTGATGAAAAAAACTCTATGCGCAAAACAGAAATAAAATTGAAATAATGAAACAACCCCTTATCTTAGTCATTTAAAACCCTGGTGTCCTTGCGAAGCCAAACGGTCAAATATCTTAAAGAAAGATTTAGCAGTAAAAGCGAGATCCTACTATCTGTCACCTCGCCGTAGTCCAAATAAATGCCATAATTGTTTGACGAGCCATAGCATGAATCAACGTAAAAAACATTTAAAATTACTCCGCAGACAGTGCGTATTAAAGTTTTCATTGGTGCATCGATTAATCCTGCTTAGATCTTTTAATTAAATTTGTTTTAGTCTTTAACCCCCCTTTTTCGGCGTTCACTGTATCAGGAGAATTCACTCCTACCCTTTGATCCCCCAAAACCCGAAATCACGATGATGCGATTTAGTTTAAAAATCATGATCTGACTTAAGCTCTTAATTAACCCATGCTTAATTAATAAAAATCGCGACTTCACGACTCGGGGCTACGAAGGTATAGCTTTTTGGGACAGCGATCGTCGAGTCGTGAAACCCTGATGGTGCTTAACTAGGGTTTAAAAGTAACTTACCCCTGACACTAACCTGGGTAAAATTTTAAAACTGTTTCGCGACTTCGCACATCGGAGTTTGGAAACCTTACAACTTGTAACTCCCGAAGCGCGATAGCACGAGGTAATAAAAGTGATATACACACTTAAAGGTTAGGCGATGGTGACTTAGGACTATAGCGGCTATTGCCACTTTGTATATCGGGGTAAACTTTTGATTTCAAGAATTACATTTCAATGCTTGTAAAAGGTGGCTCCAACACAAAGTCTTCCACAGTGGGAAGAACCTGTTGTTGTTCTTCCTCGTCGAGCATGGAGGGTTCGAACAACTTCAAATATTACATGTTCACCACTAATATGATCTGCATATATGGTGGAAGTTTTAGTTTGAAGGCGTTCACATTCACCTGTTCAATGATCTCAAATGGTCCATATCTAAGGGGCTTGAGTTTCTTCGTTGCTCCTTGCAGTCGTTCTTTATTGAGGTAGTGCCACACCTTCTCCCCAACATGGAACTTATGATCCTCCATGTGATGATCATGCCTGGCTTTGTACAACTTCTGACTCTTCTTAAGCTTCTCCTGAACCCTTAGTTGTGTCTTCCTGATCTTGTCCATAGTTGCATGCCTTCTTTTCTTCTCCTTGTAATTATGCTTCTTCCCTCTGCTTTCCATAAACAATGTCAAATAGTGAATGGGGTAAATAAACAAAACAAGTCTCGAAAGGGGACTTATTGGTGGAAGAATGAAGTTCTCTATTGTAATAGTGTTGAATGTAGATTGTCTGCTCGTCCCAAGTCTTTGGATGTTTTTAGTTGTATCCTCTCAACAGTTGCACCAATGTCCTATTTACGACCTAAGTTTGTCCATCAGTCTAAGGATGAAAGGAAGTGGGGTACTTCAACTTGGTATCCATTATCTCCCAAAGCATTGTCTAGAATCTACCCAAGAACCTGTTGTCCCTATCAGATATGATGGAGGTTAGAAATTCGAAATGTACTCAGACATGGCTGAAGAATAGTTCAGCTACTTCTTGTCCCAAGATTGTCTTCTTACAAGTAATGAGCATGCACATTTTATTGAAACTGTCCACCACTACAAACAAGTAGTCGTGGCCTCTTCGATTCATGGGTAAACCTCCAACAAAATCCATTGAGATGATCTCCCATGGACTGTTTGGTACTGGCAGTGGCATGTACAAACCAAGTTTTTGGTTGCTTGGCTTACTAGTGTTGCAAAGAACACAACCTCTAACAAACTTCTCTACATGCTCGTGCATCTTTGGCCAATACACATATCACTGCAGATTCACCACTGTCTTTGTCATGCCAAAATGCCCAACAACTCTAGAAGTGTGTGCTTCTCTCATCAACTACACTCTTCTGTCCCAGGCTATGCATAATTTGTCCAACTTGTACAATATCCCATCTTGAATGTGGCATTCATTTCCTTCCATGACAACAACTATCCTTTCCTTTAGCTTCTTGTAGACTTCCCTGAAATCTTCATCTCCCTCATAATCCTCGCTCAAAATTTCATGAGTGAAATGCTCAAGTTGCATTATCATTCCAATTGTTGCAATCTTCTTCAATGGTGATCGAGAGAGCATGTCTGCTAGTCTATTCATGACTCATTTCTTGTACTTAATCAACAAATGAAGCTATTGCAAGAAACCTAATCACTTGTAATGTCTCACTTGTTGCATATTGCTCTGAAACTGTAGATATGAAAGAGGCTGATGATTTGTGTGTATGATAGTCTCTTTCCCCAAGAGGTAATGCCTCCACTTCTTCACTGCTTGTACAATTGCAAAGAGCTCCTTATCATATGTGGGATAGTCAAGCACTGCTCCATGAAACAACTATTAATAGTAGCACACAAGCCTTCCTCCTTGCATAAGTATTGCTCCTAATGCATATCCACTAGCATCAGTCTCCATCTCAAATGGTCACTGCAAATTTGGCATGGCTAACATTGGAGCATCGTTGATTTTCTTCTTCAAGTCTTCAAATGCTCTTTATTGTGTCTTACTCCAATGAAATTTATTTTCTTTGGTAGTTATGGCATGCAATTATGCTACTAGTGTGGATAATTTGACAATGAACTTCCTCAAATATTGTGTTGCTCCCATGAAACTCCTGACCTCTATCACATTGGTGGGAATAGCCCATTGTGTGATGGTTGCAATCTTCTCTGGATCTACCCTCAACTCTCCTCCTCAAATCATATGTCCAAGATATATCAAGGAAGTATTCCCAAACTCGCATTTATGCAAGTTGACAATCAACCGAGTCTTCTTCAAGATCTCTCATACATGTGTCACATGTGAGAGGTGCTCTTGCCAAGTGTTGTTAAATATTAGTATGTCATCCATATATACTATTACAAGAGAGTCAATGAATGGACATAGTACATCGTTCATGAGTCTCATAAATGTTGCAAGTGCATTGCATAATCCAAAAGGCATTACTAACCATTCATACAAACATTGTCTTGTTTTGAATGTTGTCTTCCACATGTCTTCTGCTTTGATCCTCACTTGGTGGTAACCTGATTTGAGGTCCATCTTAGTGAATAATTTAGCTTGTTGCAGTTGATCCAACAAGTTATAAATCCTTATTAAAGGATATATATTCTTTATGGTGATATTATTTAGGGAATAGTAGTCAATGCACATTCTCCAGCGTCCATATTTCTTCGGCACCATGATGATGGGTGAACCACACAATGTTGTACTGGGTTTGATGACTCCCTTCTCCGAAACTAATGCAGTTGCTTCTTTACTTCATATTCTTCGATGATGGAATACCTATACAACCCAATATTAGGCATTGGTGATCGAGGTGGATATCGGTGGCCACCCACCTATTCCAACTGGTTCATCTTGGCAGTTTTTTCCTAGTTTTTGGGTCCTGAACTTACAGAGCCGTTTTGAGGCCCTAAAAAACGTTTTTAGGGATCACCACAATCAAACTAGAAACAAACTTAGAGTTTTACGACATAATGTGTATTCGTCAAATAGACCTTTCCAACAGGCTATCATGCACCTAAAAAGAAGATCGTATGCAAAAGTTATGACCCCAAGAAGTCGATGTACTAACTTACCCCAATGAGGCCCACATGACTTTTGGCACTTCATATCCTAGGGTTAGGTTTTTTTATGTCTAGGGTTTTGGAATTCATGTTTATTCTAAAAATGATTTCAGAGCCTCATTTTACTCATCTTCTTGTGAATGAGCGCAACCGTCACATCTCTTCTCAGAGATAAGCTGCCACCATTCTAGCAAGTTTGTTTTCCGTCTTCATTTTACAGTTTCAAAATATTTATTTATTGAATAGAATCTTGTTTTACTTTATCTATGTTATTGTTCCTTGTGTCTCTGTGTTAATAATAATAATAATCTGTGTTCATTTCATTCTTCTCATAAAATCTGGATCAGTGGTATCAGAGCGATCTTCTCCTTGTCGTTTTTAGTGCATGTCCTCGATGAGGTCAGGGTACAAAGAGTTGGGTCTCGAGCTTGTTTCTCTTGAGGAAAAAAGCTCTCGCATGCCCAAGAGAACTTCCATAGAGGGAGAGAAGAAATATGATGGAACATGAGATCCTTTCAAACTTTTTCTCCAGGAATCCCTCGCTCAACAAAGGAACGAGACGATGGATAATTTTGCGCAAATCATTTGATGACTACCAATGGGCGATGCATCTTCCTTGAGTGGAGGCATCACCCCCTTCAAGGTACATATCAACTTTGATATTCCTATATTTGAAGGTCAAATAGACAAAGATGTTGTAGACAAATGGTTGAATCTGCTAAAAGGGTATTTTTTTGTCCATAACTTTTCAAATAGAGAAAAAATTACTTTTATGCTCCTCAAAGACTTTCCCCGTGTCAAATATTGGTGGAATAATTTCTGTGAGGAAAAGGAAATAGAGGAACCCTCATTATTTACAGTCACCTAGGAGTCCTTCAAGGATGCTATTAAGGAACAATACTACCCTATTGGAAGTTATGATGACCTATATACAAAATGGACCACATTGCGGAAGGAAAGGGACTAAGCAGTGCTAGAGTTCACAAATATATTCCATACCTTGTGCACCAAGCTGGGTATCAAAATTTTTGAGCAACATCTAGTGATTAAGTACCATGGTGGTTTGCATAGATACATCCAATTAGAAATGTAGTTTCTGGACATCTCATCCTTGGGCGCAACCTATCGATATGTCATCAAAATTGAGCATAAGATTAAACAAAAGACGCAACAGTTTGGATCTGGGAACCCCTTATAGTAGAAACAGGGCAAGGGTAGCCATAACCCATAGAAAAAAGGACAAAGAAAATATGGACAACCTTAGGACAACTAGTTTAAGCCGCAATCAAAGAAGGACAATGAAAATACAAAGAAAGATACTGGGAAGTGGTGTGACTTCCATAAGAGCCCTTGGCATAACACTGTTGATTATCGCTCAAAGAAATCATTAATGGATGAGGTGAAGTCCTTGAATCAGATGCAGATTCTGACTCTGAGTTAGAACCAGAAAATGGCAGATGGATCATTGACGTGGAACCCAGTGCCACTATTGCTACCACCAAGATCCAGCTTGGTGAACCTGATGATCCAGAGGAAGGTGAGTTCCTCTTCCATTCATAGATGTGGGTGAAAGGAACCCCATTGCACTTCATTGTTGATAACGGTATCCAAAAGAACCTCATCTTAGCAGAGGTCGTTAAGAGGTCGGCCCTGCCAACAATGCCGCACCCGTAGTCCTACACCATCGGATGGCTTTGCCAAGGAAATGATCTTCTCATCAACCAACAATGTCTCCTGTCATACGACATCAAGCCCTTCAAAGATGAGGTATTGTGTGATGTTGCTACCCTTGAAGTTTGTGATGTTATTTTGGGCCAACCTTATTTATGGAAACATCATGCTATATATAAGTCTAGGCCTCCCAGTGATATTATTACTTTGAACTTGAAATTGTACCACATACCCGAGGCAGTCCCACCTAGTGCCATTTCCTTGATCTCTTCTAAGAAATGCAAGAAGGTCATCTCTCAAACTGGGAAGTTTGTCTTCTTCATGATTCGCTCTCAGAGTGAGTGAAATATTGTAGCCACATCCAACACCTCCACGTCTGACCTCTCCACGCAGCAGAAACAAGTGGATAAGGTCGTGGAATAATACAAAGACATTTTCTCCTCACCTATTGTGGTACCTTTGCACTGTCAAGTCAAGCATTCTGTCGATCTCACCTCTAGCGCACCACTACCCATTGGAACAGTCTATCACCGCTCTTTGTTAGAAAATGAGGAGATCAAGCATAAGATCTAATAACTACTCCAAAAGGGTCACATCTGAACCAAATCATCACCTTGGGGAATCCCAATTGTGCTTGTGCAGAAGAAATACATGACCTAGAGACTCTGCATGGATTACCAGGCCCTAAATAAAATCACAGTCGGGAACTGGTACCCAATTCCTTGAATAGACGATCTCCTTGATCAAATCAAGGGGGGAAAATACTTTAGTAAGATTGATATGAATTATGACAACCATCAAGTCCCAATAGAGTAGACAGATGTATGGAAGATTGTCTTGAAGTCAAAAGAAGGTCTTTTTGAATCGTTGGTTATACCATTTGGTTTGACAAATGCCCCAACAACTTTCATGAGGATGATGGACGATATCTTGTGGCCTTTCACCAATTATTTTGTAGGGGTGTATCTGGATGACATCCTCATCTATATAAAGACTTGGGCAGAACACTTGCATCATATTCAATAGGTTTTGGACACTCTACAACAACATAATCTATATGCCAAGTTGGAAAAATGATCCTTCGGCATGGACAAGGTCCAATACCCAGGCTACATTGTTTATGAGCATGGTGTGCATGTGGATCCAACCAAGATCCAGGTCATCCGTCACTGGCCAACCCCAACCACGCTCACTAAGCTTCAGAGCTTCTTAGGCCTTGCCAATTTCTATCGTAGGTTCGTGTTGGGATTCTCCCATATTGCATGGGCACTTAGCCAAGTAAGTAGGGGTGATGGTAAGGTAAAGTTTGTGTGGGGCCTTGCCCAACAGAAATAAATCAATTATTTGAAGCAGTGCTTGTGCTCAACCCCAGTTCTTTCATTACCCGACCTGCAACATCCCTTTGAGATCGAGAGAGATACTTCAAACTATGTTGTGGGTGCAGTTCTCACTTAGCACGACCACCCCATGGCCTATCATAGTGAGACACTATCATATGTTGTCCGTAAGTACCCTACTTACAACAAATAAATGTACTCCAATGTGTAGGCCTGCCGTTAATGGAGGAATTACATTCTTGGGAAGGATACAGTCATCCACATTGATCATAATCCACTGCAGTTCATGCAGACACAAGGCAAATTGCAGAATGACCACCATCAGAAGTGGTCCACCTACTTGCAATAGTTCCACCTCAACATCAAGTATAAGACCAAAAGTACTAATCACGTCGTTGATTGCCTCAGCCGACCTCTAGTCGCGACACTCAACATAGTGCTAGACTCTTGCGGCCATGAGACCTTCGGATGACCCCACATCTATGAGAAAGATCCCAACTTCTCCACCACCTACCAAATGTTGGGCACAAACACAACTATCATTAATTTCCATCTTTAGGATCGGATGTTGTGCCATCTGGTCCATCTCTATGTTCCATCAAGCGAGTGAGTGAAAATGATTTGGGAATCCCACTACAGTCAAGTGGTAGGACACTTCGGTGTAGAAAAAACAATGGCAGTGTTGCAACAACATTTCTACTAGTCGAAACTTCGACATGATTTCAACAAGTAATTCAGGTCATAGATTTCCTGCACTATTTCCAAACTGGCCACTAAGAAACAAGGCATGTACACCCCTCTACCTGCTCCCAGTAGGCCTTGTGAATCCATCTCAATGGACTACATGTGAGGTCTTCCATCCACCAAGTGAGGAAGTGACTTTGTTTTTGTGGTTGTTGATCACTTTTCCAAGATGCTGATTATGGCCACCTGCAAAAAGAGCATCACAATAGAGGCCACTGCCAAGATCTTCTTTGAATGAGTGTGGGTACATTTTTGGATACCAAAAACCATTATCTCATATTGGGATAGTCGGTTCTTCAACACATTCTGGTCGAGCCTTTGGTCACTGGTGGACCCCAAGCTCACCAAATCCACTTCCTTCCACCCCAAGATGAATAGCCAAACCAAGGTCGTCAACCGGATGATCATGCATATCCTGCACATTTACAATTCCAAGCACCCTCACACATAGGATGAGATTCTTCCCTATGTTCATCACAACTACAACAGAGCCATACATAACTCAAGTGGCCACAACCCATTTCAAGTGGGGTTCGGATTTCAACCATTGGATCCCATGGATTTTTCACTACCACTTGCGGCCACCCTGGAAGACTCACCCCATGCTCAAGCTGAAGTTGAATAATCCACCCGGTTCATTGAGTAGTTCCAACACATTCTCCAATAGGTTCATGATATTTTACATAATTCTAATGCCAAGTACAAGCAGCGCCATGATCAACATCGGGTGCCACACAAGTTTCAGGTGGGAGACAAAGTTTGGTTGCACTTGTAGAAAGAATTCCTTCCAAGGCCCCATCGGAAGCTTCATCCACTCCATTATGGACCTTACACAATCACCAAGGCTATGGGTGACAATTATTTTGATCTCAACATTCCCCCCTTCCTTGGCTTGCACCTAGTATTCAATGTGGATCTCCTTCGGCCATATTTTCCACCATTAATTGACACCTATGAGATAGAAGAACAATTGACACCAACAGAGCTCAACTATGACTGCATGGAATGGACATCCACTACTCATATCATAGACACATAGGTCAAGGGAACTCACCAACAAAGGATCCAACTTTATAGGGTTTTCAAAGCGGGGTAACTCCTACACCAAGGCAAGTGGCTCACCTGGGGACAAATTCAACAGGAATTTCATCATATGATGGGGGAACTTAACGCAATGAATATCATTGCTTCCTAAGGGGGGAGGATTGATCTAGGTGGATACCACTAGCCACCCACCTATTCCAACTGACTCATTGTGGAAGTTTTTCAGTTTGACAGTTTTTTTTTCTAGTTTTCAGGCCCTGCACTTCTGGGGTCGTTTTGACTCCCTAAACAACATGTCTAGGACTCACCACAATCAAACTAGAGACTTAGTCATAGTTTTATGGCATAATGTATAGTCCTCGAATAGACCTTTCCAATGGGATATCGTGCACCTAAAACACATATCATATGCAAAAGTTACGACCCCAAGAGTTTGATGTACTAACTTACCCCAACGGGGCCCACATGACTTTTGGCACTTCATCTCCTAGGGTTAGGTTTTTGTATGTATAGGGTTTTGTAATTCATGTTTATTGTAAAAATGCTTTCAGAGCCTCATTGTACTCATCTTCTTGTGAATGAGCGCAACCGTCACATCTCTTCTCAGAGATAAGCTGCCACCATTCTAGCAAGCTTGTTTTTAGTCTGCATTTTACAGTTTCAACATATTTCTTTATTGAATATAATATTGTTTTATTGTATCTATGTTAGTGTTCCTCATGTCATTGTGTTAATAATAATAATAATATGTGTTCATTTCATTCTTCTCATAAAATTTGGATCAAGTGGTGATTCCGACAACAATTGAATCTCGTGTTCAACCTCTCTCTTGGGTGGCAGTGCCTGAGGCTCTTGAAACACTTCCATCTAGGCTTCAATCAATTGTTGTAATTGTTGAAATTTTCACCACTACATCCTTCCAAGGATGCCTTCATCTCCAACTTGTTTCCTTCTCCTTGTTGGGCTCCTTCTCTCGGGAACATCAAGACAAACTTCTTTGTACTGCCCATGATTCTTCTTACTTGATGAGCATTGATCAAAGAGAGAATAGATTTATCCTTGTGTGCATTTATGGCATACTATTTTCCATCCTTGACTAGACTGTACTAGTTTTATCTTCTTCTGAAAATGGTGTCCCTCACGAACAAATATGGAATTCCCAAGATGACTCCATATATGTCTAGAGGAATCACATCTGCAACTACTTCATCCGCAAAATTTTGATGGATAGAAAACTTAAATTTGCATTGCTTGATCACTTTCAATTCCACATCTTGCCTTACCCAACCCAGGGGGTATGGATGTGGATGATCTTGAGTCTTTAGTAAGAACTTCTCAACCAATTTTGTAGATATCAAATTCGGATCATGAACCTAGAACGATCAATAAACAATTCGCCTTGCTTTGCTTCATGTGGATTTTAATGAAAAAAAGTTCAATCATTGCCTTCTCCTCCTTGTGATTTGAACCAAATAATGCCACCTCTTTCTAAATATTAGTGCAACTAATCTTCCCTTCTGGGTATGATGTGATATCCACCCATTCCTCAACATCTACTAATATTAGTGCTTTCTTCTTCTTTTTATGAAAATATTTGGGGTGCTTCTTAGGGTGCAATTTCCAATAATTCTCCTTCGTGTGTCCCTTTCGATCACATCCTTTACATTGTTGGATGGGAGGTGTTCCTTCTTTTGTTGATTCCGCAACCTTCTTCTCATTCCACTTCTTCTTGTTTGTCTTCTTTCTCTGTTTCTCTTGTAGTTCTACTTTCTTGTGAGGATTTGTTTCTTTCTTTTTCTTGTCTCCCTCAAGGTATTGTGCTTGAATGATGGCCTCATCAATTGTATTTGGTATGAATAACACCAATTTCCTACGAATATGAGGAAAAAATGCCCCAAATACTTGACCAACATGTTTGGAATTTTGAGAGAGACTCCCATCTTAATTGATCTCTTCCTGAACTCTGTCGTGAACTCCTACACTAATTGTCTTTGTCTCTGTATGAAGTAATTCCATACTATTTGTTGGTGTTCCTCATATCCTATTGGATAAAACTGATATTTGATCATGTTCTTAAATAATTCCCAATCAGTAACTGGTGGCTCATTTCCTAGTGCTATCCTTACTGCATCACCTCCCACCATATCAAAGCATGACCTTCAAGCTTCAACTGAGCAAAATAAATCTTTTGTTTTCTAGTTACTTCATGAATGTTGAAGTGCACTTCCATCTGTTGTAGCCATTGGTTCAGCTTGATAACATCCACTTCTCTAGTATAATTCTTTATGTCCACCTTAGCCTCTAAACGGAAAGGTATTTGTGTCTTGTTGTAGTTTCACTCTCCCATTTCTGGCTCAGTCTTACGTTCTATCTCTGGCTTATTTTCTTCCTTCTTACGGCCTTCATGCCCATCATTCGTTGATGATATTCCCTTGACCTTTGCTACCAACAATCCAACACCATTGCTGTCAATGTAGCTAAACTCTACTCAAAATGATCCAACCTGGCCATGGGATCTTCTTCCTCTTCACCTTCATAATGTTCCACTGACATTCTTGATGCTCTACTTCACTCTAGCCTTGACAATAATTATTTTCCCTTTATTTTGTAATCACCGCAAGTACTTACCATACATGCCTCATTGAATTTATTCGAAAATCTTCTCTAATGCCATATGATCTGTAAATGGGAGGCTTATAGCCTATCCGTCTCACCAAAACAAAATTCTATGTTAAAATAGTTATAACTCTGGCTATGTAGATGTCAGAAATTTGTTGACCAATCAAGTTCCAAGTCGAGTCAGAAAGAAGTAATGAGTCACATCGAGTCAGAAAATGCAAGTCAAAGCAAGTCAGGTCGAGTTGAGGAAAGTTATTCAAGTCAAGGCAAGTCGAGTCGAGTCAAAGAAAGTCAGTTGAATCGAGATAATTCAGGTCAAGTTGAAGCAAGTCAATCGAGTCGAGGCAAGTTGGGTCGAGTCGAGTCAAAGTTTACCCAAGTCGAATTTCTCAAGTTGGATTTCTTTTAAGCGAAGTCAACCAAGGGATGTCTATCGATTGATTGGGGAAGGAAATTCAATCAAAAGGGAAAACCAAGTCAAACTTCTAATGACCAACAGCTGGGAGGAATGTTTGAGAGAAAATTTGCTCACCAGTAATGTCAGAAACGTTTTGGAATGAATTTGGGTTACCCACGGTGTATAAAAATGTAGGGGAGTCGATTTTAATGTTCTTCAACAATCAAGAACATTTCAAGAGTCGATTCAACATACAACGACAGAGAAAAACCCGGGACGAGGTCGGTTATGAGCTCAGCGATTGAAAACAAGATTAGAAACCCTTGAATGAATAACAACAACTCTAGAAGGAGGGTCGTCGATTTCCAACCTTAGAATTCATTGCATGGCTATAATTAAGGTGTCGTTATGCATTAATCCACTAAGAACCAGATTAATATAAAACAAGCTCATACAATAACAACATGAATTCCTCATCTATAGAATATACACAGACAATCATTAAATTATAGTGCATACATTAACCATTCCTAAAGAAAACATAAACCACAAAAATCATCACACATAGGCTTAGATTTTTACCTTGAAAACCCAAATGGGAAAACTAGCATTATTTTGGCTTCGACCATGCTCTTATTTATTCATCAATGAGCAAGTTACAGGCTCTTTGGTACATGTCTATCCTCCTCAGTAACATTTGGGCAACCTCTCTACATCATTCACAGCCAAAGAACCCCTTTCTCATTGTGGGGATACATTATATAGAATGTCGAGTCGACTGAGAGGATAAATGGAAGGTCGGGCGTCCCCAACGCTTCATCTCCTCTCCAGTTCGTCTCTCCTCCATTTCTTTATTTATTTGTCTTTTTACCCCAAATGGGTTTATTCCTTTTCATACAACTATATACTACTCGACTTTACATACATTACATACAAAATTGGACATCAGTCATGATGACATGGGGCCCTTCACGTCAACAAGTCGATCTCCTTCATTTCCCATAGCCTTAACAATGCATGTGTTGTTCATCTTTGAGTCCTCTGCCAATAGCCAATTGTTCTTGTCGGATCAGATTCAGATCAATTATATCCATAGATGTCCCCTCTAGTAAAATAAGTGTGCACTAACTATATGAATACTATATGAATAATAATTTCATAAGTGAATTTCTATTATTCAAAACATATTGTTTCCATATGCTAAGCATGTAAAGGATAGTCTTTCTCAAAATAATAAATATCAACTAGTATCAATATTAAGGGTGAGGCCATGTGATCACTCTAACCTTTTTTTCAACTTGTACCAAGGGTGAGACCATGTTCACTCCAACCCTTTAACTACACACATTTAGATTGTAGGAAACTTATGTAACATGGGCAAGACCTCTTTAGCTCCACCAGTTTTACTCATTTTAAGAGACTAAGGGTCATTGAGGAATAAGGAATGTGCATCCTTATTGCATGTTCCTCGACTATACCTCATTAGTGGCCAAATCTACAACTTTCCCTCACAACGATGTATAACCTCTTGGGTGAGAACATGAATTCACCATCCCATTGCAAGGAGTGAATTGCTAGTATGCAAGAATAGGGACACTACTTTCCTTATATATATATATATATATATATATATAATGTCCATATGTAATCTAAATTGACAATATGCATCACTATCTCCACACACATCTAGAGAACAAAACATATAGACACTATCCTCATTATTGCAATAGTATTTAATGGGAACAAAACACAAAATTAATACTTGAATGTAAAGCTCTCAATAATCGATACCTTGAAGAAAACTAGCCAAGCTCATGATAAAGATGATGAATAGTTATATTTGTTTCATAAAAAAGTCTATTAATGATTGATAAAAACTCTATCAATCTCAATGAAAATTTTCTAACATGTATGATCATGATTAAGTTTAGACACGAACCTACAAAAAATGGACCTTGTCAACATAACAAAACCTAAAATTGTGATGAGAATTGTGATGATGTTCATTTAGTTTTCTTCATCATCAAATCCTCACTTCTCTTTTATCCAAATTGATATTCACATTTTCTCTATTCTACACATATTTATTTATTAGACTTTTTCAATTTCTTCTTGAGGTTTCTAGAAACACTAGAATCTACATTATGATACTTCACTGTGTCAAATATTGTGAGAATAACCCCAATGCTCTCTTTTCTTATGCCTCATCACAAGTCCAAGATTTGAGACATATCCTTTGCAACCTTCAATACTTGAACAAACATATTTGATACATATGTGGGATTCTTAAGTAATCTATGGAAAAGATAATATAACTGTTTTTATGATCATATCTATGCAGAATGAATCATGCTCTAATATCCACTTTAGTAGACAATTTTGAATGGTTTGAGAAATAAAGTGAACAATCAATATCCTTTATAAGAATATTAGACTTGGCGGTCTTAATCACAAGTTTCCTTTAGCTCTTGTTTGTATGGTTCAAAACATAGATATTTGAGTCTAAATATTCAAACATGGATGTAATCATGCTAAATTTGAATATTCCTAGAGAGACACAAAACAAGTAGACTCTCTTCTAGGCTCTTATATTTCTTTGAAAGAATTCTCACTCTTTTAAAATGCCTCAAGGTCTCCTACAATTTGTTCCTTCCTAATGGGATCCACAATTAACATACAAAATGTGTTAATTAGAAGTTTAAAGCACACTAGCTCCCCCAATTGAGCATGTTTTTTGGTATGTTTGATATATAAATCCATGGGGCAATCATCAGCCATCCTATTGATAGATAGAACAAAACCTATATTTTATGGATATCCACAAAAATAGGCATTGTGTCCAAAGCGTTATGTTGTGATTTAACACTTTAAAATTACTCAAAACAAGTGCATGCGTTTTGATGCAAATTTATTTATTTATATTCCATGCAAAGAGTAAATTTAAAATTACAAAGTATGATTAGAATTAATTTTATTGGAATTGCAATTTATTTATTTAGTACATGGTTAATTTTTAACATTGGAAAAAATTGGAAGGGTGATATTTTATTAGAATTTTTTTATGAAGTGTGTACTTAGTATACTATTGTCAATTGAAGCACAAATACTTTTTGCAATTTTTCATCATGAAAAGATTAGATGGATTTATACTCTTCAAATTGAAATTAAGCTTATCCCTTCAAATTTCATCACTAACTCCTAACCCATAAAATATTTAATTGAAATAATAAAGAAACCGGTGAAATGTACATCTAGAATATTTACTCAAGATAAACCCAATCTAGCTCAGTTCAAACTCAAGTGAGGTGAGTTGAATTATTTATCATATAATGTGATAATAAATTAAATCTCAACTAATTACATTTACCAAAAGATATCACATTCTTCTCATGATATGATAGATCTCAGCATTGGGGGGCTTTCACAGTCCAACATATGAGATATCTTTTTTGGGATTATCTGTGTAGAATAAGTCATTAATCCATAACCCATATCCCATGTGCATTAATTGTAGCTAACTGATTTCTCATTATTTTGAATAGTCCACTTATTACTCATTACATCAAGTGATGCTCACAGGGATGAAGAAGTGGGATTCATACTAGTGAAATGAATTACATTAGTCGTTCAATCGTCACCTTTGAGGCATGCACCTAGTAATTGAGTTTTCCTAGGAAATTCATCCATCCTAAGATTCCTTTGGTTGAAGCGTGCATAACCATGGATTTTTTCCCCGTCGTGAAACCTACTTAGCTTGCTATCTTATTTTCAAAATCATAGCAACTATTATGGCTTATGAACTATTCAATTAGAGCTCCCTTGACTCTTTTATTTAAAGATTGAGAGACTTTCACAATGCAACATATGAGATATAATTTTTTTGATTACTTGCATACAACAAGGCATTAATCCATCACACATATCCTATGAGCATTAGTCACAACGAACCAATTTCTCATTATGTTTAATAGTCCACTTAGCACCCATTAAATTGGATGATGCTCACAGAGGTGAAAAAGTGGGATTGAAATAAGCAAATTGAATTGCACAACATTAGTCGTCACCTCTAGGGGTTGCACCCAATAACAAAGCCTTCCTAGGAATGTCACCCATCCTAAGATTCATGTGACTCAATTATGTTTAACCATAGATTTTTTTCCCGTAAAATCCACTTACCATCATACCCAATTTGTAAAACCTTAGTAAGTATTGTGTCTTATGAGCAATTCAATTAGAGCTCCCTTAAATATTTTATTTAAGTATCAAGGAATTTCATAGTCCAACTTACGTGATATCATTTTTAAAATTATTTACATAGAATACATCAATAATTCGTGACCCATATCCCATAAACATTAATAACATATAATCAATTTATACATATTTTAAATAGTTCACTTAACACTAATTACATTATATATACTTACAAAGATGAAAAAAATAAAATTGAAACTAAAAAATAAATCTCATAACATTAACCTTCACCTTCCAAACTTACACCCATTAACCAATACTTCCCAATTTTTTTTTATCCATCTCAAATTGTATTTTAAAGCAATATTACATCTTAAATGATCCACTACTTCACACTTTTAAATAAACTTAAAAGTAAACTCAAGCCACGTGGATTTAAACTCACCTCTTCATATAAAGTGACTAAATAAACCTAAAAGTAAACTCAACCCACGTGGATGCAAAGTCGAGCGGTTTGGATGAGTTATACATCGTAAATTGAAATAAAAAGTAATAGCATTTACGAAGAGACAAAGCATGCATCACATCCATCCACTATTTCACCAATATGATTGACCAAACATTAATATTTCAATAGTTGCAAAGTACTCATGAATGTGCCCTACAAACATTGATATTATTGCAATTCACGTACTTTGAAAAGACAAATGCCAATATTTCAAAAGTTGCAAAGTACCCGTAACCGTTTGCAAGTCCCACCACATTACATTGAGGACAATTATTATTATTATTATTATTTTTTTTTTTATTCACGAGAAATTAACTCGATTTATATTAGAGATATAAATCATTTACATCACAAGCAGCCATTACAATTTGTCCCGGAGACCCAGCCGGATTTGACCTCAAGACCTCCTCCCAACACTTGGAGAAAGGTACTTGTCATTACCAACCGCGCTGTCTCACGGGACTTAATATTATTATTATTATTACTACATCGAAATTTAATATTTGCACATGCTTCTGGTTTGGGGTTATTTGTTTTTTAAAAATATTTTTTGAGTGATAAGTATCTCTCATTGATTTAAGCAAGGGTTGTATGGCAATACAGTTTTTGTCGAGTTAGTTGGGAAATACATGTTGAACAATGAAACTTAATATAACTAAATATACAAGTAATAAATATTTTTTGTCACCCCGGATGGGGTGACATGTGTCCAGGGCGTCGGGGCGAGGTGGCAAGTAGAGGTGGCGAGGGGAGGCGGGGGGCCTTTATTAACCGTCCTCCCCGCACACTCTGCGACCCATAGTGCGCGTCAACTCCCCTAATCTCCGTAGCATGAGGCCTTTCAGCACGAGCGCCATCGGTCCTAAGGGACAGAGCATTAAGCTCATTGCATTAATGGAGTTTATGGGGATTTATTGGCTCATCAACCTTCGGCTAGGCTTCATTCTGTTGGAACAGTTCTCTGCGCAGAGAGGCGAACTAGCTTTCCTCTCCGGCCCAGCCATGCCGTGTTTAAGGGGGAAACCGCGTAGAGGGGCGGGCTGGTATGCCACTGCCGAGAGAAGAAAACAACACAGGGACTTCCAGAGTGCAGTGACTCTAATTCGTAGGCGTCGACGACAAGCAATTCGGGAAACTTCACCGCCGGGTACAATTGTAGAAGAGGACCCGAGCATACAGCCCCCTCCGGATTTCCTGCACCAGACTATGGTCACCTTCCCGGATGACTGGGACCCCCACGTCCATGTCTTTCGCCCACGCTTCACCACGCCAAGCAGAACCTCCACCGGCTCCAATGCCAAAGCTTCTCTGGACCCCGACCCCGGACACTGCATCATCGAAGAGGAGAAGGTGACAGAAGCTGATACAGTTCAGGATACCGACTGTCAAGGAAACGAAGACGCGCAGATGAAGCCGCCCCCGCCACCTCTCTTGCTCCCGGAGCAATTGCAGCTTATCTTTGAGCTCCGAGAACTCGCAGAGGACCAAATCTTTCGCGCGGTCTGCGCAAGCCAGCGACTGGACATGTTATATGCAGCTTACTCTAACGCCTCCCCCAAGCGAGTCTGTCCTACCTGCGCGCAGCCTTTCACCATTCCAGCTCGAGCAGCAGGAGCACGGGACGACAAGGCGAGCCCCGGTTAAAAGGTTCCAGCGTGTCCATGTTTTTCTTTACGATTGTTGTTGTACTTTCTCAGGACAATAGTCCTCTAGCTGTTAGTAGAATTAGCCTCAGGAACTCCACTGTTAAAATGCTGTTAGTTAAGACTGTACCCCCTGGTTTCCTACGGGCAGGGAGGCTCTATGCTTTACATCTCTTTTGGACCTGTTACAGTTTGATAGCCAGATGTCCTGGTTTCCTTCACAGGCAGGACACCTGGCTCCTATCTGGCATGTATTCCCTCTTTTTTTGCTTGAAGGTATAATAGGAAGGTCCCACTTTTACTTAAAAATATTTATATATATATATATATATATATATATATATATATATATATTGTCAAAAGATAATAATTGAGGTTTGTTTTTTATTTCAAATGTGTAATGGATCCTAAGTTGAATGGAGCTATAATATCCATAAATATAATATAAATACAATAAATATAATATAAATATAATAATGCATAATAATAAATACATAGTATAATTTTTTATATTTAGATGTGGTGATTAGTGAAATTCATTGATTATGTAATTAATTATACATATTGAAAGACGTGAAGGGAGCAATAACACTTCAATTCTATCAACCAATTAGAAATGAGAAACACAAATATTTTTATTATAT
>JZKD02S2039635.1:0-54944 GCA_000966675.3 Picea glauca | reverse complement strand
ACCTTTCCCAGTCAGTTTCCAACTCATATTCCTAGTCAACCTATAGTCAACCCACATGGAACCTTGGGTTGTGGCCACATGATATTTATAGTCATTCCATGTGTCACCCTTGTAGTGGTGGCATGCGTCACCCCTTTAACCCTTTGACTTTAACCTATTTGACTAAAATTTTACCACTCATAAATTTTTCATATGAACGTTTTTTGACTTGTCGTTTGCATAGTTGGAAATTTGATGACGATCTCTATATAGTGATGTTTTTTAGAGAAATTGGGACAGTTGAATTTTGAGATTTTATGGATCCCCTGGTACCTATGTGAGTAGTCCAGATCCTCCTAGACCTATGTGATTGTTCCTTAGATCCTCCTGGATCAAACCTTCCCACTGAAGAACTTTTGGACCTCCAAAAGTATAGATATTCAACAACTTAGTGATGATAACTCACTCTTCCATCTTGTTGAATCTTCTAGAATTTAGTCTTAATATTAGGTCTTTGATCTTAGGAATTAGATTAGTTTAATTTTATCTTTATTTCTGAAGTATGGCTTTGACTCTGGCCTCTAACACTATCGCTAATAACTCTCGTTCTAGCTCATAGATTCCCTGAAAACAAAAAGTCTTGTTTATTGAATCTTTGCAATATCTATATCATGTATTTTAGCATCCATTCCCATATCCTATTGCTAAAGATAGTCCATCTTGGCCAACATGAAACTAAGTCGAATGTTGATATATGCCTTGCCCTTTTGGAGTCACTATTACTGTACTACTAATGTATCTATAGGAGTATCTATATGAATTCCCTATCCATTACTCTCATACCTTGAAAACAACTTGATCTATATTGTTATCATCTATACTTATTTTTCTTTTGTTCAAGGTATACATCCACATGAACATGGCATAGTTTTTTAAAGATAATTATAGCATGTGCCTTTATGCCTCTTATTTTTGAAGAGGATTATTTCTCCTTTACAAGGTCTAGAAATTTTTGCATTACTTTGATGCTCTTTCCACTCTTGATCTACATGCTCTAACTTCCTGCATCCTTTTGTTCCTTCACTTTCAGTTCTTCAGAATCAAGAATTTTGTCTTAGACATTTTGATCCATATGTATCCCTTTAGTTGATGTTGAGAGAATACAATTGTCTTTACTATTGTCTAATGGCTTATAAATATTTACAACAATATTCCTCTCACTGTAAAACAATATGTATAGGTGGCTATCTAGAAATCTCCCTAACAAGATTCCTCTCACTCTAGAACTATATGTAAGGTGGCTATCTAGAAAACTCTCTAATGAGATTCCTCTCACTCTCAACATCATATAAGGTGGAAATATAGAAACTCTCTTACAAAATACCTCTTACTCATATCAACATATAAGATGACAATATAGAAATTTACAGAGTCCCTCTCACTCTTATAATTTATAATGAGTGGCTTACAAGCCTTCTAATAGAATTTAGGAGATATCTACATATGCATATTACATTTACAAATATACATATTTACAATGAAATTTTTAGATGGTTTACTCATGGACTCATTCTTCCCATTGTGTTGGGAGGAGTCTCACAACTTTCTCATATCAACATATAAGGTGAAAATATATAAATTTACAGAGTCGTTCTCACTCTTATAATTTATACTGAGTGTCTTACAAGACTTCTAATACAATTTAGGAGATATCTACATATGCATATAACATTTACAAATATACATATTTACAATGAAATTTTTAGATGGTTTACTCATGGACTCATTCTTCCCATTGTGTTGGGAGGATTCTCACAACTTTTGACCTCTGACAATGCCTCTGATGTTGATGTTGAATATGGCATTGAATATGATGTTGAATCTAAGAAACCATTATAACAAACTATAGGTCTTCCCAGTAACCTGTATAAAATCTCCTTGAAAATACCAAACACTATTGTTGTGTCT
Source organism: Picea glauca (assembly GCA_000966675.3). Classification (NCBI taxonomy): domain Eukaryota; kingdom Viridiplantae; phylum Streptophyta; class Pinopsida; order Pinales; family Pinaceae; genus Picea; species Picea glauca. The sequence continues at coordinate 52,997 of JZKD02S2039635.1, read as the reverse complement.
TGAGCAGCTTCCCTTGAATACACAAGTACCTCGCCATTATGGAATGCAACTGCATAACCTTCATCCTCAAATTCCACAATTGAGAGTAGTTTTACCTTTAAGTCTAGAACATACAACATATCCTCTCATATTGAGTTGGAATATTACATATTCATACTCTCATATCGAGTTGGAATCTTACATATCCATACTCTCTTATTGCTTTTCTGGTGTTAGTTCTAGATCTTACATAAAAATATGTGTCATACTTTGAGAAATTCAAGAATATTGATCTCATCACGGTCATGTGGTGAGATGAGCCATTGTCCAAAAAACATTCTTTTTTGTCTTCATATATCACTTTTCCAAGACCAACCATTAGGAAGTATTCTTTCCCAAACCTTTCAGTAGGACCATTTACTTCATCTGGATTTGTTTCTTGTCTTCTTGCAAGTGTCTTTACTATCATAGAATTGGCTTAGGTTGATGAAAAATTGTCCTGGACTATTGGTTTTCATTTATTTCAACCCTTGGAGAATGATATTGTAGATTGATGTCAACCCTTATTGATTGTTTTCAACCTTTGGACAAATCTGGTAGTGAATTCTGGTAGCACAAATGCATGGGTAAGGGACTTGAGTCTATTGGAGGTATAAAGGAATGAAGATCAGTGAATTTATAGGTAAGGCTATTCTATATGGATAGTATATTTCATGCCATTTCCGGTGATATGTGGAACATCACATAAATCCTTACGGTTAGAGAGTTATGGCCATATGAAGTTGGAGAACCCTCATGAGTTATCTAGAACCCCTAGAAGGTCAAAGAAGTCAATTATTATAGAATATCCTAGAAGAAGTGTACTAGTCAAATTGATGGTAACTAGGATTTAATCATGGGTATAGTTGTTGCAATAAGAAAATAATTAAAAATAAATTAGTTGCAACAATAAGTTGTAAGGTTGGTAATTATGGTAAAGTATTTGTGATGAGAAGATTGAATAGTCAAAGTGGTTGACCAAGAAATAAATTAAATAATAAAGTAGTTGCAACAAGAAGTTAGTTAAGGGAAAATAAGTTATGAATTGAATAATTATAGAAAAATTAGTTGCAACAAGAAGTTGTGAGTAAAGATAAATTATTTAAATAATAAAGTAGTCAAAGTGGTTGCAATGAGAAATTATTTAAATAATAAAGTGGTTGCAACAAGAAGTGGTGAGTTTACCATTAATGGATAAGTCAAAGTGGTTGCAAAATAAATTAATTAAATAATAAAGTTATTTGCAACAAGGAGTGAAGAACTTACTATTTCTGGAAAGTGGTTAAGTTAAGTGGAAAAAGGGGCTAAGTGGACAAAGTGGTTAAGTGGAAAAATGATGATACTTATAGAGGAAGCTACTTAGAGAGTATAAATAAAAGAGAAAGGGTTTCCCATTAGCACCTATTAAATATCATTGAATATCTATTTTATGAAAGGTTATTTGGGAAAGTATTATTGATAGAGAAAAAGTGTGGTAGAAAAATCACGGCAGGAAAAGTGCAATAGAAAAATCGCGGCAAGAAAAGTGAGGAAGAAAATCTGTGGCATAAAATCATTGTTGCATCCCTTTCGTCACCTAAATGAGAAAAATAAGGATGCTTACAAGTCCAGTTGGGTTACCTGGACAAGTCAATAATGAATGCAAGAGTTAGAAACATCTAGCATAAGAAATAAACAAAGAACTAAAACTAATAACAATAAAAGAAACTAAACTAGAGTGCATAGGAGAAATAAAACAAAAATTAAACAACATGAATGCCACCAATGGATAAGTTTCATTAGTGGGAAAAAACCAAAGAGAAAGGGAGAGTATGGGTCCCCTCTTCCTCCAAGGGAGCGCTCTTGAACCCCCAATGATTGAGCTATTCTTACAAGTAGGAAACTAAAAGGAAATGGTGAAGAAATGCAAAGCCCATTCACTAAAGAGGTGATGTGAATGGATAAATGAAATGGTGCTTGTATGATATTAGTGAGAAAAGTGGATTCTCCAAGAGAATATAGGAAGCATAACAATGCAAATGAATTCCTTGAAAATATAATGCACCCATGACCTCTTTTTATAGCAAATATTTGAGGCATTATTCAACTAGTCTTTAGTGTGAACAAGGGGCTCTTTAGGGCACCCTTAGGTCTTTGACCAGCCTCCCCTCGGATTCAGATTGGATTTGGGTGTCAAATCGAATTGGGATATGAACCAGAAGTGGATGGATGGCCAACCAAAATCATAAATGCATTGTTCTGAGGTGTGCGTGGTTTTTTGCGTCCACAGTCACGCATCGGGCGCATATGCACTTTTCTAGCATTATTCGACTATCGCACATGCGTGTGATGCCTTTGTATCCTTAGTGCATGTTGATTTTTTAACCAGTTGTATATTTTTGTGCCCTTTGGAAATGCCATTTTTGGGTCATGGATGAACTAATGGGTGTTTTGAAGATGTTGGATTCCTATAACCATTTGCGGACGAAATTCCAGTGATAACATATGCCCCCTTATGTGTGAAGTTAGGAGTATACGTATAGTCGAAATACATCAATGTTTATTCTAATAAGATTACCCTTGTAAGAAAGAGTGTTGAGGTGGATTTCAAGAGTGATTAATTGGATGGAGAGGGGAGCCTGTAGGACCCAAAACTTTCGCAAGGTGTGGAAAAATGAAACTATGTACAAACGAGGCAGGCATGCCCCATGCTCATGTCATGTAACTAAAACTTTTGTAATACAATAACTAAAGTTGTGTGTTGGTGTAGATGACTAAAACAACCTTGAGGGCGTGTTGATAATATCAGAGGAATATTTTGATGGTGAAAAAACTCTGAAAAGAGGTAAGGACACCTGTAAGAAGTGTCGATGATACGCAGGCTTTGATAGCCTAGCAATTTTCAGAGGTCTTCAAAAAATATAAAAAATAACTGCAATAGTCGCAAAGTAACCCCCACCACAACATGATAAGGTGTTGAAGTCAAATGTCATGGGGGTCAATGATAGCAAAGAGTAATGATGGTTCTCTTTGTGTCATCCAAGACACCTCATTGGAAAGGTAATGAGATTCAAGATACTATCACACTTCTGGAAACTATGTTGATGTCTACAGGAAGGGAAACGTGACACCGAGAAGAAAAGAGCTTCATGAAATCCACATGGTAAGATCAGGGACTAAGGAGATACATGGACGAAGTAAATATGCGGTGGGACTCAAGACTGCCCTTGGTTGGGGATGTTTGTGAAGGATAAGTGACAACAACCATGGAATTGAATCTAGCATCAGGGGGACGACTAGACTAGGGTTAAGTTGTGCTAGAGGCATGACAAGGTGGACAAACGTAGAGATCGGGTGTAAATGGATTGTAGGATACTTAGGGTTTATGAATGATGTCAACAAGAAGAGAAGGTAATGAATTCCCCAACCAAGGGCGACATGGGTTGCTTCTGCTGGAAAAGGAAGGTCGCCAAGGGTGATGACAAAAAACTATGTAAATGTTGGAAACAAAGGTCCCCAGTGGAGTCACCAATCTGTTGCATCCCTTTCATCACCTAAATGAGAAAAATAAGTATGCTTACAAGTTCACTTGGGTTAGCTAGACAAGACAACAGTGAATGCAAGAGTTAGAAACATTTAGCATAAGAAATAAACAAAGAACTAAAGCTAATAACAATAAAAGAAACTAAACTAGAGTTCATAGGGGAAATAGAACAAAAACTAAACAACATGCATACCACCAATGGATAAGTTGTATTAGTGGGAAAACACCAAAGAGAAAGGGAGACTATGGGTCCCCTCTTCCTCTAAGAGAGGGATATTGAACCCCCAATGATTGAGCTCTTCTTACAAGTAGGAAACTAAAAGGAAATGGTGAATAAATCCAAAGCCCATTCACTCAAGAGGTGATGTGAATGGCTAAATGAAATGGTGCTTGTATGCTCCTTGTGAGAAAAGAGGATTCTCCAAGAGAATATAGAAAACATAACAATAAAAATGAATTCCTTGAAAATATAGTGCACCCATGACCTCTTTTTATAGCAAAGCTTTGAGGCATTATTCAACTAGTCTTTAGTGTGAACAAGGGGCTCTTTAGGGCACCCTTAGGTCTTTGACCAGCCCCCCACTTGGATTCATCTCAGATTTGGGTGTCAAATTGACTTGGGAGATTAACCAAAAGTGGGTGGAAGGCTGACCAAAATCATAAATGCGTCATTATGAGTTGTGCAAGGATTTTTGCGTCCACAATCATGCATTGGGTGCATATGCATTTTTCCGACGTTATTTGACTGTCGCACGTGTGTGAGCTACCTTTGTATCTTTAGCGCATGATGATTTTTTAACCAGTTGTATATTTTTGTGCCCTTTGGAAATGCATTTTCTGGGCCATGGATGAAATGATGGGTGTTTTGAAGATGCTAGATTCCGGTAACCATTTGTGGATAGAATTCTAGTGATAACAATCACGATAGGAAAGTGCGGCAGAAAAATCATGGTAGGAAACGTGCGGTAGAAAAAATTGTGGCAGGAAAAGTGCAGCAAAAAAAGTGTGAAAGAAAATCGTGGCAAGAAAAGTGTAGCAGAAAAAGTGTGGAAGAAAAACCACGAGAGAAAAAGTGCGACAGAAAAATAGCGGCATCATAATGATGGCAGAAAAATTGCAACAACAGAACGCTACAAGAAGAAAAATGTGTGGTTTTCATATGTGTAGTGTTGAATCTATGAATTTGGTTGAGGGTTTTCCTTGTAAATTTGTTGGATTCCCTCTTGGAAGCTTAGATCTTGTTGTAGAGTTGATCTGAGGCGGATCTACTGAAGTTTAGTATTGGTTCATGTTTGAGGGATTTTGGTTGAGGTATGTTGCTAAAGTTATTGGTACAGATAGAGGTCGTATAATTGTGAGGTTGTGGCACATGTTTGATGTGAGGATTTATGGTATTTTATTTATGAACAATGTGGTGCACTATTAGAGGTATCTTTTTGGTTATCTTGGTGTATGTTATTGGAATATGGTAGAGGTATATGATTGGGTACATGGATGAGATACATACTTGAAGTACATGGTGATGTTGATACATCTTGTTGAGGCATAGTTTGGTTTTTTATTGATACATGATTGCTACATGTTGTTGGTTATCTTTGTATAGTGTTGATGTACATGCTTAATTTACATGATTGATGTGCATTGTTGGCACATGGTTTGAGTGATATTCTTTTGATTTTGGGTATGAGATCTATGTTATCAGATCTGATATATTGAGGAGAGTATTGGTACATGTTGTTGGTTTATTTAGTTTTGTTGGTACAGGAAAGGCATGGGTACAGGTTGTTTATAGGATAGTGGCACAGGTTGATTACATGTCAGTGGCATAGGTTGATTACATGTCAGTGGCATAGATTGATATAGGTTTACAACAATATATCTCACAATGACAATGTGACAATGGTTCCATTATTCTACTTATATTTTAGGGCGTTTGGACAAGGCAAGGATAGGTGGTTGTAGTTAGAGAACATAGGGGTCTGTAGACTCCTTCTGGTTGTATCCAAAGAATTGAGGAGTTGGATCTTCCCTTAGGTTGTATCCTGAGAAACTAGAGGTCCAAAGCCTCCTTCCAGTTGTAGCTAGAGAATTAGAAGTCGGTGCTTCCTTGAATGTAATTCTTGACATATAAGAAAAGTATTATGTGGTTTTCTCCCGCATTGGGTTTCCATGCAAATATTGGTGTACTGTGCATTGTGTGGATGTGTTTGTTATTGTTTATTATGCACTAATGAATGTTAATGCTTATGATATATTAATACATTGATGATGAAAATATGAACATGTTGAATAAGTAAAAGAATATACATTATGGTTTAAAGGATTAATAATTGGTATAATTGTTGATTATCGATTCACCCCCCCCCTCCCATCTCAGTAATCCAACAATTTCTATCAGAGTAGGTTCCTTCAGGAATTATTTTAACCAATGTAAGGATATCATCAATTATTCTGAGAATGGAGTACCATTGCTTAATGGTAAAAATGGTTGAAAGTATGAGATATGGAGAGTAAGGACGAAAGTAGTTTTGGAGTAACAGGGATATGATATTTGGAAATTAGTTTCTACATGATATGATAGTTCAAAGAGGGGAAATACTACAGCCAAGAAGGAATTGAAGAAGAATAATAATATAGAAATGGATTTCATATGGTAAGGATTACGTAATCCTGTACTAACTTTGGACATAAGGTTGTATATTGTAGGGATTATAAAAGAAATGTTCAAGAAAAAAATGTTTATATGGCCCCATGTAACATTTAATGTTACAAGTTTCATAACTATGGACACATAGCTTGTAATTGTAGAAGTATGATCGATACTTCCATGAAAGAGAACATTGATATCAGATACAAGAAAGTATGGATAGGAAAACAGGAAGAAAAGGTGAATAAAGACCAAGTCCGAGATATCGCAATATTGGAAATAGAATGACATGAAGAAAAATCTACAAAGAAAAAGGAATATGTGAGATACATAATTTTTTGGAAAAGAAATGAAAGAAAAGGAGGACATGTAAATAAAGAACATGTTTAAGAGATTGTGCTTTCAGGTATTGTAGTGAAAGATGAATTCACAGATATAAAGAAAGAAGTAATAGTTTAGAGAAATGATGAATCTATCAATGAAGATGATGATGACTCTGCATCATAGCAGTAATTTTTCTGAGCCATACGGCTTAGAAAATCCCAGGTAATATGAATATTAGACAGGGGATTCTATACGATAGTTGAGACAGAATAGAGAACCATCCTTCGAGAAGCTTGCAGAGTTTGAGTAGAAATATTCAGAGTAATCAGTTAGCAGAAGTACAATATGATATATTAATAAGTTGTAGTAGTGAAGACTTGATGATAGTACAGTGATAGATGAGTCATCATTATGGAAAGTTGTGTAGTAGAGTCTTGGACAATATGGACAGAGATGGATTCGTAAGAACACTTAGCAGGTTTGGACATATATATGACAGTGGATGAGAGCATGGATTCATAGATTGGTTCATAGAGTGATTCAGATACAAAGGAACATTATCATAATGGATGATAATTACACATGAATATTTGAATTCTTATTCTTGAATGTTTTTCATATATATCAGTTGATTACACAAGGAATCGCCAATGGACAATAACTCCAAAAGGTAGTAGGTACAATAAGACTTATATTTTTTCTACACAACATCTTGTAGAGAAGTCAAGAGAGATAAACAAAACCAAAAATATAGGTAGAAATATCATTCAGAAAAGTTGTCAGACAAATAGGTAAGAATATAGGTATGATTCTAGGGGGAGAGATTCATCAAATGCAATATAGAGAGTTAGATGCTTGGAGAGAGAGCATAGATGCATGCTTTTAGGGGGAGATATTGTCACAAGGAAAGAATGAACGATATGAATTCAGTATTGCATCAGAGTGATACCCTTTGTCAAAGGGGGATATATTATTCATATGAAGGGAGAGAGAGTAAAAATAGGCTTATAAAGATAGAGAAAAAACAAAGAAATTTAGACAGGGGGAGTAGCCCCAAGGAGAGTTCAGTTAGTAGGAGAAACCCCAAAGGGAGATACCCTTTTCCATTGATTTCAAAGGGGGAGAGATAGAAACATTGATGAGGAGTATAAGCATTAATTTTATCATGACTAAGTGTTTCCATCAATGTTGGTGCTTTCATCAATGCCAAAAGGGGATATTGTCATAAAGTTATCTTAGGTTGATGGATAGTTGGTTTGGACTGTTGCTTTTCATTGATGTCCACCCCTGGAGAGTGATATTGTAGATTGATGTCAACCCTTAATGATTGATGTCAACCCTTGGAGATGTTCAGTAGTGAATTCTGGTAGCACAAAGGTATGGGTAAGGTACCCGAGTCTTTTTGAGGTATAAAGGTATTAAGATCAGTGAATTTATAGGTAAAATATTCTATATGGATAGTATATGTCATGCTATTTCTGGTGATATGTGGAAAATTACATAACTCCTCATGGTTAAATATTTATTTCCATATTAAGTTGGAGAATCCTCATGAGTTATCTATAAGCCCCTAGAAGGTCAAATAAGTCAATTATTCTAGAAGCTCCTAGAAGAAGTGTACTAGTCAAATTGATGGTAACTAGAAGTTAATCATGGGTATAGTTTTTGCATTAAGAAAATAATTAAAAATAAATTAGTTGCAACAAGAAGTTGTTAGTAAAGATAAATTATTTAAATAATAAAGTATTCAAAGTGGTTACAAACAGAAATTATTTAAATAATAAAGTGGTTGCAACAAGAAGTGGTGAGTTTACTATTTATGGATAGGTCAAAGTTGTTGCAAAAGAAATTAATTAAATAATAAATTTAGTTGCAACAAGGGGTGGAGAACTTACTATTTATGGAAAGTGGTTAAGTTAAGTGAACAAAGTGGTTAAGTGGAAAAAGCGGCTAAGTGGACAAAGTGGATAAATGGACAAAGTGGTTAAGCGAACAAGAGTTGATACTTCTAGAGGAAACTACTTGGAGAGTATAAATAAGAGAGCAAGGTTTTCCCATTAGCACCTATTGAATATCATTGAATATCTATTTTTTGAAAGGTTATTTGGGAATGTATTATTGATAGTGAAAAATTACGGTAGAAAAATCATGGCAGGAAAAGTGTGGCAGAAAAAGTGTGGCAGAATAATCGTGGGAGAAAAAGTCTGGCATAAAAAATGCGACAGAAACATCATGGTAGGAAAAGCGCAGAAGAAAACGTGTGGTAAAAAAATCATGATAGGAAAAGTGCGGCAAAAAAAGTGCAGTAGGAAAATTGTGGCAGGAAAAGTGCGGTAGAAAAAGTGTGAAAGAAAAATCGCAGAAGGAAAAGTGCAGCAGAAAAATCGTGGCAGAAAAACTGTTGTAGAAAAAGTGTGGCAGAAAAACCGTGGCAGTTGAATGCTACAAGAATAAAAAGGTATCGTTTTCATATGTGTAGTGTTGAATCTATGAATCTGGTTGAGGATTTTCCTTGTAAATCTATTGGATGCCCTCTTGGAAGTTTAGGAATTGTTGTAGAGTTGATCTGAGGTAGATATACTAAATTTTAGTATTGGTTCATGTTTGAGAAATTTTGGTTGAGGTATGTTGTTGAAGTTATTGGTACAGATAGAGGTTGTATAACAATGAGGTTGTGGCACATGGTTGATGTGATGATTTGTGGCATTTGATTTACGGAGAGTGTGGTGCATTTCTAGAGGTATCTTGTTGGTTATATTGGTGTATGTTATCAGTATATGATAGAGGTATATGATTGGGTACATGGATGATATACATACTTGAAGTACATGGTGATCTTGATACATCTTGTTGTGGCATAGTTTGGTTTGTTGTTGATACATGATTGCTACATCTTGTTGGTTATCTTTATATAGTGTTGATGTACATGGTTGACGTACATGATTGATGTGCATTGTTGGCACATGGTTTGACTGATATTATTTTGATTTTAGGTATGCTATCTATGTTATCAGATCTGATATATTGAGGAGAGTATTGGTACATGTTGTTGGTATATTTAGTTTTGTTGGTACAAGCAAGGAATAGGTACAGGTTGGTTACAAGAAAGTGGCATAGGTTGATTACAGGTCAGTGACACAGATTGGTACAAGTTTACAACAATATATCTCATAGTGACAGTGTGACAGTGGTTCCATCATTCTACTTACATTTCAAGGTGGTTGGATGGGGCAAGGATAGGTGGTTGTAGACACATTCTTGTTGTAGCTGGAGAACATAGAGGGTTGTAGCCTCATTCTGGTTGTATCTAGAGAATTGGGGAGTTGGAGCTTCCCTCAAGTTGTAGCATGAGAAACTAAGGGGTTGAATCCTCCTTCTAGTTTTAGCTAGAGAATTGGAAGTTGGTGCTTCCTTGAATGTAATTCTTGACATATAATAAAAACATTATATTGTTCTCCCGCATTGGGTTTCCATGTAAATATTGGTGTACTGTGCATTGTGTCGATGTGTTAGATATTGTTTATTATGCATTGATGAATTTTGATTCTTATGATACAATAATATATTGATGATGAACATATGAACATGGTTGAATAAATAAAATAATGTGCATTGTGGTTTAAAGGATTAATAATTGGTATAATGGTTGATTATTGATTCAACACCCCCTCTCAATAATCCAACATTTACATATTTTTTGTTTTGCTTTGGACATAAGTGCAGGTAAAGTGTCCAACACTTCTCAAGTTGATTTCCACTCTTACCACAATAAGAGAAGAGTGTCTTTCTCCCATATTGGAGCCATGATCCCTTCTTATCATTCCATTTTTTCCTTTTCTTTGAGAAATGATCTTTACCTTTATCCTTCTTCTTAAATGACTTATATTGTATGGAATGTATTCTTTGACACTTCTCCACATAATGGTTCCTAGTTCCACAAAATCCTCATGGATATCTAGGACATTTACCAATGGAAAAAGTCTTCATTCCTTCTCCTCTAGCATGAACATCTTTCTCTGGAGATGTCTTACACATATTACCTTTCTCTAGACTAGAAGGTAAGGCTAACTATTTATGTAATACTTCTTCATCTGAAGTTTTCTTTGCTTCAACTACGCTCGATAATTCTCCATGTTGACAGGAAAAAGATTAATATGAGGAATCATATTTCTCGATCATGCCTTTTGAAAGAGGTAGTCCCTTTTTCATTGGAGACTTTACATTCTTATCCTCTCAATATTCATGGATTGATGTTGATGGTGCCAATTATTGGTTCCTAATATGCAACTTTATTTCTAGCTCATGAAAAATGCTCTTATGGAATTCCTCATGGCATATCAGTAGATATTGCAAAAAAAATTTCTCTTCCTCAAGAGCTTGAAATTGCATTCTTAACTTATAATTTTCCTTCTGCATTTGTTGATTAATGTTCTTATGCAACCTCGTCTTCATGAGGACTTTACTCATTCTTCATTCTTGAAAAGAGTCTTCAAAATCTTCACCAACTAAAATCTTGGAACTCATCACATCAAAAACTGGCAAATACATGTCAAAACTAGCTTGATCCAGAATAATTTATTGATTGTATTGAGGTGATTTGTAGAATTTTGATGGTGTTCTCTTTATCCAAAAACTCATAAACTGATGATTACTTTGTTGAATAATGAGACAACACATTAGAAAATAAAAGAACTCAAATTACATATGGATATGGCACATATCATATCATCTTCAAAGTCCCTTTATATAGCATGATTTTTCTCCATCATCTCAAAGTACCAAATTGAATTACAATATGGGCTCACAAAATCCAATTTAATGAAATATATTTAATTACATTACTCAAAACATGAAAATATGTTCACCATTTAAATCCTTACAAAATTATGAGAAATTTGACTATAAAGTCGAACAATTTCCAAACTAGCTCATTAATACATGTTGGCCTTACTAATGTATGTTGGTGATACATGTTGGTCTTACCAATGCACCTTCCACACTTAAAATCTTGATAAATTTTATTTTCAAGCCCTCCCTCAGAAAATTTGTTTTTATTTTTATTTTTTAATGATATACTAATCTACAAAATACCTTGGCAAGAAAATGTACATCATGTTACATGGTCTTAAATCTATTGGAGTAGAAACAACTATATGCAAATCCTTGTAAGTGTGTTTAGGTTGCAGTAAGTGGAGTATTTGATCATATTTTATTACATGATGATGTCAAATTGGACCCTAAATAATTAGAGCTATCATAGAATGACTAATTCCTAAAACCTTGAAGAATCTTAGAATATTCTTAGTATTAACATGTTTTTATGACAACTTTGTCAATAACTATGGTTGAACAACAACACCTCTAACATCATTATTGAAAAAGAATTCATTTTCTTAGACTTAAGAAGCAATCCAAGATTTTGAAAAACTTAACAAGGCTATGTGTAGAACTCATATCCTAGACATGCATGACATCACAAAGTCCCTAATTGTGGAGTGTAATTCCTTGGGGCATAGAATTGGTACAATTTTAATGCAAGTAGGAAGGCTCCTTGCCTTTAAAGACGACCATATTTATAAGGAAAATACCTACCCAAATATATTTATGAGAAGGAGATGTCATCTATACTACATGAAGTTAATAATTTGCACCCTTACCTAATATGGAGACACTACATAAAAATAGATCATGATAGTTTGAAGCACTTCTTGGAAAAATAACTATATTAAAGTGTAGAAACCTTGGTGAATCATACTCATTATTAAAATACCAACCACAAAATGTTTGGTTATTATTTTGTAAAAATATTAAAATTTATAAGGATTTTATATAGTTTCTAAAAGAAATTGGTGATTTTTAGAGTAAAATCATTTTATGATGTTAACTTTGGGTGAATAAAATGGAAAATTGTGGATCTTGTTTGGAAAAAAACATGGAAATTTTCCCATGGGAGAAATTTAAACCCCCAAAATTTTCTTGATTTCCATTATACAAGATGATTGGGTGGAAAGATAAAGAATGGAATGAAAATGGGACCAGAAGGCATGGGAATTTATTTAGCAACTACAACATGACCGTAGTATATTAGATAATTTTTTGTAGAAGATTGATTCACATTGGTATAAATATTTCCTATATTTATGGAAGAATTCTTAGCTCAAATAGAATTTCCTTTGAGGACTCCACACTTCTCTTATAGGGGACATTCGGGATTTCTAAAAACTTATCGCATGATTAAGAATGAATCTTTTTTAGAAGGTCTTAAAATTGATGCTCAAAATATTGTGGAAAAATGTTTGGATTACCTAAAAAACAAAGAGACAATTGAGACCATGGGTTTTATATAAGAACCATTAACCATACCAAGTAAGCATTGAAAGTTACCAAAATCTAATGGAAATAATGTTATCATGGTGATGGTTTATTAACTCACAAAGTAATCCCATTTTTCTTGTATTTATCATCTTTTTTTAAAGAAAATGCAATAGTTATAGAATTCATGGAATTGGTTCAAAAGTTACATGGAAACCCCAAGATTATTGTAAGTAACAAAGATCCAAATTTTATTTGTAATTTTTTCATTTTGTTTTTCTTGTTTGGATACTCAAATGGCTCAGAGATACTCTTACCATCATCAATCTCATGGGAAATTTGAGATTGAGAGTAAATTTATGGAAGTTTATCTATGTTTATTTTCATTTAATAAATAGACATAACAATTCAAATGGTTACATTTGATAGAATGGTGGTACAAAACTTCCTTCCATACTTCATCCAAAATGTCCATGTTTATGGTTCTATATGTGTATCATCCTTCATTCATAACATCACCCTTGAGAGGGATAACGAAAGTTCAACTAATTGAGGATCACATAGAGCACCAATAAGAGGTTCTCTAACTATTAAAAGAAAACTTGGATATAGTACAAAATAGGATGCAACAACAAGAATATAAACATCATAGTGAAAGGAACTTTGAATTGAGGGATTGGGCATTTCTAGGGATACAACCATACAAAAAAAAATGTAACTCAAGAAACAAAATAAGTGTTGGAGATAATTATTTCATTATTGTTGTAATAAGTCACATTCTATAAGTGGAAAATTTGTTGTGAGTTGTTAGATATGGATGAGATATTCTCTCAACCTCCCCTCCTAATTTAGGAATATATTAGATCTGATAAACTCTATATAATAGAGTTATGGTAGTGTGTATGCGTGATATTTCATAATAAAAGGTATTTATGTGTGATTTATGTATACCTAATTTCTTTCATATTATATTAACTTTATTAGTATGAGAGCTTGCCTAAGCCAATCTAGAATGACCTATGTTGGAGGAGACTTTAGTTTATTGGAGGAGAGTGACCTGTCTAGAGAATGTGACTATGTAAGGGAATATTTGTTGTTGTAAGACAATGTTATGCACAATTTCAGTTTGTTGAGGATGAGTGTGAGTGCGAATGCATCGAATTTATGAAGAGGAATTTGGTTTAAGGAAGGATTCATTGTGGTGAGACCCGTGTCCTCAACAACCTGTGAGGGAGAATTCACAGAGCCAGCGTGGTAAGAATTGTTGATTACTGCATAAAAGGAAGAGAATTTTGAAAGACAATCACAACCTTGATTTCAAGTTAACTATGAGCTAATTTATTTGAATATTGGTTTCTTTTGAACATGGAGTCTCTAGCTTTAGAAAAATTTAATGGCCTCAATTTCCATACTTGGAAGGTAAAAATACAAATGTAGTTGATGAATAGGAATTTATGGGGTATAGTAAAAGGCACAAAAGAAACATCTACAAATTCCAAGCAATTAATTGATGGGAAAGAAATAATGGAAAATATGGAATGGATCTTTTAAAATCTCAACTACATCTTATTTATTTAGCAAAATCATCTATAGAAATATGGGAGCAATTGAGTGAGTTATTTGTTGAAAAAACTATAAATGCAAAGTTTTCTTTAAAATTACAACTATTTAGACTTACAATGCATGATGAAACATCTTTGCATAGTCATATAAATGATCTAATGTCACTTATGAGGAAGTTAGAGGAAATTGGTGCTAAGATAGACGATGAAGATGCAAAAGTAATTTTATTAAATAGTCTATCTTCAAATTATAACAATGTTATATTTACTTTAAGCCAAATGTCCTCTCAAAAATTAGATGGAATGATAGAAACACTTTTAGTGGAAGAAAAGAGGATGAATGTAGGAGACACAAAAGGTGGTTCTCAAAGTGAAATTGCACTATTTTCCAAGGGAAGGATGAAAAAAAAGGAGTTCATTTGAATGCTTCTACTGTCAAAAATATGGGCATATAGCATGGTATTGCAAAATTCATGTCAATGATCTTTTAAATTGAAAACTAAAAGAATCAACTAATATAGCCATCTCTAAAGACCCACCATATTATAATGATGATAATCAATTCAATGAAGAACCTCTCATATGTTTTTAGAATAGGGTAACATAACTTAAATGCTTGTGGAACATGGTGCTCCAAGAACACTACCAGAGGTTATGTCTATAGTATTTTATAATGGGTTTTCTGGTCTGAAGCAATCGTATCTTCAAGAAATGAGTGGTAGCTCAGAATGAATGGTTGTGTGATGGATCTCAATCTACGATATTTCAGAAGTGGATAAAGTTGGTGAAGACCTTACCAAAGTCTAAAACATATTTTCTAAAATATGCTTATTTGATTTCAACATTATACTTTTCCATAATGTAAGCATTAAGGGAGTGTGCTAGAGATAATTTTGTCATTATTGTTGTAATAATTTACATTCTATAAGTGAATTTTTTTTTTGTGAATTGTTAGATATGGTTGAGATATTCTCTCTACCTCCCCTCCTAATTTAGGAATATACTAGATCTGATCAAAAAAACAAGAAATTTGTATAATAGAGTTATGGAAATGTGTATGTGTGCTTGTTGGAAGTAGACAAAAGTGGAAAGAAAGGCTATTTTTGGAAAGAAGGCATGCACGAGGGAAGCGACAACTGGAAGGAAGAGTAGCACGAACGCATGCATGGAAGACCTAACAATATTAGGGTAAGGGTTTTTTCAATACATTTTAATGGCTGGAGAGCCAGAAATATATAAATATAGATACCTAGGTCTCATAGAGGGGTTTTTTTTATTGGTAGAGAGAGGGAAAATAGAGACCAAAGACGAAAGAGATATAGCGAGTCTAGAGGAGGAGTCTTGTTTTGATAGCTAGTTGTAATATTTTTCTATACGACCTAATTTTGTAAGTTGTTGAGTTGAAGAGGAGTAAGGGGGGTGGATCTTGAGGGTTAGATTGTAGGATGAGGAGCCTGGTGCGATCTAGTCTGCCTCGTAATAGATCTCGACCTGTCTAGAAGGAGTTTTCAAGCATGCGACACTGTAGTTTTGGAACTACTATAATAAAATAGCATAAGAGACAGATCTTTTTGGATGTAACCCAAGAGGGGGTGAACCATGGTAAAACATATGTGTTATGTGGTTGAATGCATGTGTTTTCTTACTACTTCCAATATT
The DNA here is from genome assembly GCA_000966675.3 of Picea glauca. NCBI lineage: Eukaryota > Viridiplantae > Streptophyta > Pinopsida > Pinales > Pinaceae > Picea > Picea glauca. Next base: position 36,952 of record JZKD02S2039635.1, on the reverse strand, counting down.
TATTAATATGTTAAATGAATGAGTTGATTATATTCCATGCATAATCGTGAATGACAGTTTATTGTGTTAATAAGTTAAAATAGAACTCTAAGTGCACATTTCTCATATCTCCTCTCGGTCCTCGGCTACAAACACATGAGTATTGCAACCACCCATTAAGACTATCTAGGGTGAGACTACGCAGTGCAATTCATGCATTACATTGTCTTTTGGTTCACCAGGAGGGTTGATAGTTTTAGAGTCTTTGTTGAAACCCCAGTAGAGATGAACCTTGGTTCAATCAAATGAAAGATAAAAAATCAAACACATATAGAGAAGTAACCAACAAATGGTTTCGTTGGCAGGTCAAGAGAATACTGAAGCAGATGCTGAGAAGGAGAAAAGAATAAGCCACTAGAAGGGGATGTTGAGACCATGGAATCCCACAAAACAAGATATCAAAATATGGTTGAAAACAAAAGAGATAGAGTTTGCACAGAAATTTAATGAAACCCTAGAGTAACATCGCGCAAATATCTTGAGAAATACGTGTTTACTGATTTGCATGAAGTGTTTTTTTGTGATTTCCCACACTTATTGCAGGAGTGGATATTAAGGTTGAAGGATAAAAACTGACGCAGGCACTCCCTCAAGGCACGTCCGCTCACAGGATCTTTCCTCCTTCCTCGACCGAAGAACTGAAAGGTTCTTCTATTTCCCTATCAGGAAATTTTCACCCACCGTAACTCTCTCACGGGATCTCCCTTTCTTCTATCGAGAAATCGGACTTCGCGATGTCCAAACAACTCATCTTACCAATCCCCGATGAATATATTTGTCGATGCGCTTTTTATGCGTTATCCCTCCTGGCTAGAATCCTGGCCCATATGACCAAAATACATAAGACCACAGCCTTATCTTCTTTCGAGATTTTCAAATTCGAAATCCCAATGTGCTCCAATTCCCGTTAGTCCCTCCAAACTAGACCTTTGGTCCACATGACCTCCCCTTATATGACCACATTCATACCTCCCATTGGGGTTTCGGACTTTCCAATGTCCAAATACACTCGTCCTCAGGATTCGAGATCCCTCAAATCCCGATTTCCCGACATGACGTCAGCTAGCAACTCCTGTCCACCTTTAGCCTAATCAACGGTCGTGATTGCCTATGAGACCAATGGCTCCAGATATCCCTCAGGATTTTGGGGTTTCAAATGTCGAAAAACATTTTCCCACGGGACTACCGATATTTCGAATCCCGGTTCTCCACTATGCTGATAGATGGCTCCCACAATGGCACTTCCCTCCTTATCGGGGTTTCGAACCTCGTGATTCCGAAATGCCCAAACCTCTTATCACCAGGATTCTCGATATCCCGATGACCAAAATTTCGATAGACGACTTCCTGTCGGAACTTTCCCTGACGACTCTAATTGCTACCACGTGTCCCCTTAAGATGGACGGGTCAGATTTCTCCTCGCGGTTTCGAGACTTCTGATGTCCCGATTTTCACGACCTCAGGAACTCTGATTTCCCGAGCACCGATATTCCGATATCTAGTGCCCGGATCTCCGAAATGGACGATCACATGACACGCGTCCCCTCTCAGATGGATGACCCAGATCGTTTATGGGGTTTTCAACATGGATTTTCCCGATCCTTTTCCCTTAGAGCCTCCGATTTACCGAATCCTGAAACTTTGATGGAGTCTTCCCTTTCGGGACTTTTCCCGAGATCTTAGATCTTCACCATGTGTCCTCTCAAGATGGATGGTTCTGATTCAACCTCAAGATTTCGAGACTTTCGATGCCCGATGTCACAATTCCTTTGTCAACTTAGAACCCAGATCATCGAAACGTCAACGAGCTCTCGATGATTGCCACCTGTCTCCTCAAGATGAATGGCTCGGATTGATTTCGATATTTTCACTATGAAAATTCTTGATCACTCGTCCTCGTGACTCCCGATTTTGCAAATGCCGAAGTTTCGATGGCCACGCCTCTCGTCAAAACTTTCCTCCTCCCATTCACGAAGCTTAAACTCCATGAAAATCCTAGTCAATCCAGTGGCTAATGGGTATTCCTATGAATATCCTACGGTCCACAATCTCCTGAGATTGAACTCTAGACGCATCCGTAACCTCCTCGCTTCTTTGGAAAATCTGACAGCTGGCGGGATTTCGCTAATCCTCTCCACAAATTTCTGACCGTCGATTTCTTCCCTTTGAGGATTCCTATGAATGAAACCAAGGGCTCTTCCCTGGACTTATCTTCTTGCACCATGAACCTCTGATGTTCCTCAATTTTTTCAAAGGCCTTACTCCTCCTGAGATTTCTCACAATTTTAGGTCTTTAAAGAAGACCCTTGCACGCACTTCTTGCGGAAAATCTCCACCCGCTTTCAAATGTTGAATACTTCGACTCTGTGCACACCTGTTGTAGTAGTCCTTTGATATTTTTCTCAGATTCACAACTTGAGACTCTCCTTGGCCTGCGCACTCCTTGCATGTCTCCTATGCCTTACTGCACTCTGAGGAAATGAGAACAACCACTACCTCTCCTGAGATTTCAGAGACAACCCTCTGAACTCCTTGTCGACGCACTCCCTGCGGACAATTCAACTGCACTCCTTGCAAGAATCTTGCTCAGACAGAGAAATAATTGAAACTCATTCCTTCTTCCTTCCAGAGTTCAAACTCAAACCATGAAATCACATACACAACATATAAAAGCAAATGTATACCAGGAAGAATCATTCATGAGCATATCATTCAACATCAATACACAGAAAATAAACACAAAGCCATGAATTTGAATCAACCTCTTTATATTAATCTAAATATCAGTACATGGGTGTTTCTACACAGATATCTGCTTCTCTTCTATGCTCCAATGCTTATAACTATGTTACAATACACAATGAGGGTGTCTATATCCGTTTTTCCTCCACTCCTTCTAAAATTGTCTAATCTAATATTCAATTCTACCTACTTACATAAATGCCTTCTACCTAATATGGACGAGAGAGGATATCTCAAGTTCCTATACAATGCATAAGTACGCCTCTCCTTAGCTATCACATTTAAGTTTGGTGCATCCACTCTTCAAAATTTTTTAAACAATTTAACATATGGTCAAAATGTGTGGCACTTGCCCCAACGCTCGCTTGAGGTTGACGATGCTCCTTCATCATACTCCCTCGCTTGAAAATTTTAATGGGCTCCTGTCCATGAGATCTTACACGGTCTGACCATGCTTTTGAATCTCTGCTTCAGTCTCCCAGCTGGCATCTTCAATTGGATGGCCCTTCCACTTGACCAAATATTCAAAGTACTGCTTTCTTCTGGTTTTCTTACCCACTCGTTTATCCAGTATCTGCTCCATCTGTGGGCTATATGCAACTGGCATCTTCTTTCGCCACTGAACCTTTGACTGTTCATGATTTTTTCCTGCTTCCTCATCTTTGTATGGGTACAAATCTGAGATATTGAATATCAGAGAAATTCCGATCCCATCGGGTAATTCAATCTCATAAGCATTTTCTCCAATTTTCTTCAAGACCTTACATGGTCCGATCTTCTTCATCTTCAATTTATTATACGTTCCTCTCGGGAACCTTTCCTTTCTCAAATGTGCTAGAATCAAATCACCAACTTCAAACTGAAGTTGTCTTCTGTGTTGATCTGCTCTATGCTTGTACTCCTGACTTGAATTCTACAATTGCTCCTTCATCGCTTCTGTGAAATCTTCTGCACTAGTGCTCCTAGTTGCATTCTATTATGAATCCCTCAATTTAGAAATTCCCCTCGGTTGTATGCCATAAACAATTTGAAATGGACTCTGTCCTGTACTTCTGTTCACTGAGTCGTTATAAGCGAACTCTGCCTGCGGTAGTATATTGTCCCAACTGTTGTGGTGCTCCGCCACCAGGCTCCTCAGCAAGTCTCCCAGACTTTTGTTAACCACTTATGTCTGTCCATCCATATGAGGATGATAAGCTGAACTAAACAATAATTTAGTCCCCAACTTCTTCCATAATGTCCTCCAAAAGTGCCCTATGAACTTTGTATCTCTGTCTGAAACTATACTCCTTGGTAAGCCGTGAATTTGAACGACTTATTTGAAAAACAGATTCGCGATGTGAGTCGCATCACTGGTTTTCTGACATGGGATAAAATGTGCCATCTTGGAAAATCTATCCACTACCACAAAGATCGAATCAAATCCTCTTTGCATCCTTGGAAACCCCAATATGAAATCCATGCTAATTTCATCCCATGACCTCTTAGGTATGGGCAATGGTTGATAAAAACCCACATTCTGCTTCCTTCCCTTTGAATGCTGGCAAATTCTGCATCTGTCCACAAATATCTTGACCTCTGATCGCATCCCTGGCCAAAAGTATGACTCGCTCAGCTTCGCGAATGTCTTGTCATGATCGAAGTGTCTGACCAATCCTGCACTGTGTTTTTCCTTCAGCAGATTCTCCCTCATGGAGAAATTCAGAATAAATAGTTGATTGCCCTTAAACAACAACCCTTCCTGGATCATGTATTCGACCCATTTGTTGCTATCTCTGAGAACTGGATTATCAGCTGCTTCATACACTTCCTTAAATTCTGGATCATCTACATACATGTCCCTGAGATCATCAAAACCCAATGTTTTGAATCATAACTCCTGCAACAACAAACACTTCCTGCTCAAAGCATCAACAACTTTGTTAGCAGTACCAGAAATATGTTTTATCACAAAAGTGAAATTCTGCATGTATTCAACCCATTTAACATGCCTCTAATTCAACTTTTCCTATTGAGTCACAAACTTCAATGCATGGTTATCACTATACAAAACAAATTCTTTCGGAATCAAATAGTGCCTCCATTTCTTTAATGCCTGGATGATGGCATAAAATTCCTTGTCATATGTGGAATACTTCACCTTCGCTTCATTCAGCTTCTCGCTGAAATATGTTATCGGCCTGTCTTCCTGACTCAAGACCGCCCCTATTACAAACCCTCTTGCATCGCATTTCACCTGAAATGTTTTCTGGAAATCCGGCAATACTAGAATTGGTTGTTCCGTAATTTTCCCTTTCAACGGGTTAAAACTCTTCTCAGCCTCTTCTATCCAGTGAAAATATTTATGTCTTTTCTTCAATGTATCCATCATCGTTGCATTGATTCCACTAAAATTCCTGATGAACTTTCAGTAGAAACTAGCCAATCCATGAAAACTTCTCACCTCGAAGATATTCTTTGGCGATGGCCAATTTTTTATTACCTCCACTTTATCTGGATCCATCCTCAACTCATATGCAGAAATAAAAAATCCCAAATAAATGATCTCTGTCTTCATGAATGAGGATTTCTTCATGTTTATCAGCAGCTTCTCTTGCTGTAATCTCTTCATCACAATGGCCAAATGCTTCAGATGTTCAGCTTCCATTTTACTGAAAAATCAGTATATCATCCAGATATACGATACCAAATTTTCCGATGAAATCTTTCAGGACTTCATTCATCAACCTCATAAAGGTACCTAGTGCATTTTTTAAGCCAAACGACATAAAAAGCCATTCATACAACCCTTTGTTTGTCTTGAATGTTATTTTCCATTCATCACCCTCTCTCATGCGAATATGGTGATATCCACTTTTCAAATCAATCTTTGAAAAATACTTTGCTCCACTCAAGTAATCCATCAGATCATCCATCCTCGACAATGGAAATCTGTACCTGATGGTTATTTTGTTAATGGCTCTTGAATCAGTGCACATCCTCCAGCCTCCGTCTTTCTTCGGAGTGAGTACTGTCGGAACATCACATGGACTCAAGCTCTCCCTGACCAAACCTTTGTCCAACAACTCCTGGACTTGCCTCTTAACCTCTTCATTTTCTTGCGGCATCAATATGTACGCGGCTTTATTTGGAAAACTGGCTCCTAGTATGAGATCAATATGATGGCTCACACTTCTGATCGGTGGCAATGAACGAGGTAATTCGTCCACTACTATATCAGGGAAATCTCCCAGCAGTTTCTAAACTTCTTCTGGCAAATCATCCACTCTTGTGCTAGTCAGAACAATCTTTGGTTTTCTGACCACAATGAACTATGGATCCTCCTTCCTCTTAACCTCTGTAAGAAGTTCCTTCCCACTCATGAGAAGTACTATGTTTCTCACTTCTGGCTTCACCTCCTTATCCTTAATTGGAAGCAACATGTGTGTCCTCCCATTCTTCTCTAAGGTGTATGTGTTCATCCTCCCATCATGAATCACATTTTTGTCATATTGCCATGGTCTACCCAGCAATAGATGACAAACATCCATAGGAATAACATCACATAATATCTTATCAGTATATCCTCCTATCTTAAATTAAACTAAACACTATTTGGTGACATTTACTTGATGTCCTTTTTGTAGCCATGAAACTTTATACGGACTTGGATGATCAGTCGTCTCCAGCTCCACATTTTCTACCATCTCGGTTGAAACACGATTATCTATGCTACCACTGTCCACAATGACCTTGCACACTCTGTCCTTGGTTTTGCAAGCAATCCGAAAAAGTCTAGTCCTTTGGAATGAACTCTCCACCTCCCTTTCGGGTGTCAAAAGAACTTTCCGCATCATCAGTGATCTTCCACCTTCAGCATCCTCTGCCTCAACATTTCACCCCTGTGCTTCGACGATGTGAATCTCTCCACCCTCTTTCTTATTATTAGGACACTCATAAGACTTGTTCCCATTCTTACCACATGTGAAGCATTTTATTACTCCACCTTTTCCTCTTCCTCTGCCTCTAGTACGAGGAAAATTATTATTATCAGCATACCCTCCTCTTTGCTCAATATGTTGTCCCCTCTGTTCAACATATTTCCCTCATTGTGAACTTCCACCTCCCTCTGTTTGAGTCTGAGGTTTCTTCCAGTCATCCCTGGGCTTCTGGGTTCTTTCCTCGGCAACTGATTTGCCTCTGGGCTAACTTCTGCCTTTTCCCCTCTGACTCTTCTTTCGGCTCAGCTTCTCTTCTGCTCTCAGAGCCATCTGATAAGAATATTCCACTGTCCAGATGGTTACCATGCTCATCTCATCCTAAATCTCATATCTCAGGCCATTTATATACCTGAATACTTTTTCATCATTGCTTTCACGATGACCTGCCCTGATATTCAACCTGTAAAATTCCTCAGTATATTCCTTTACTGAAATCAGCTTTTGTCTCAGGTTCTGCATTCTCCTAAACATAGTAATCTGGTAGTCCCTGGGGATGAATTTTTCTTCATCTTTGCAATCATCCTGTCCCAGCTCTTAATTTTCTGCTTGCCTTGGCAACGTCTGTCTTCTTGTAGTTCATACAACCACAAGGCTGCATGTCCTTTTAATCTCATGATGGCATGCCTGAATTTCTTGTCCTCTTAGATATCTTCATAGTCAAAATAGGTGTCCATAGCTCTAATCCAGTCTAGAAGCTCTTCTACATCCAGATTTACCTCATAAACTGGAATGTCCATTCTCACCTTTGCACCCATTCTTGCAATAGCTTTAAGTAAGCACTCATTTGCTGCATCTTCTGCTATGATTTCTTCTTCTCCATGCCCAATGTCATCTTCATTTTCAGATTCACTAATATCTCCTACATCAACTGTACACTTTTGTCTTATCTCCATGTCTACAACTCTAGCACGTAAGTTATGCGGATATCTTTCTACTTCTGGATTCTGCACTTCTCTACCCCTTCCTTTGGACGTCTCCCTTTCCTCCTCTAGATTGGATGATTGTCTATCTCTCCTTCTCGGCGGCATGGTGAATCTTCCTTCTTCCTACTACAGAAATCAAAGAAGATTTTCTAAGCTCTGATACCACTTGACGCAGGCGCGCCCTCAAGGCATGTCCGCTCATAGCATCTTTCCTCCTTCCTCGACCGAAGAACTGAAAGGTTCTTCTATTTCCCTATCGAGAAATTTTCACCCGCAGTAACTCTCTCACAGGATATCCCTTTCTTCTATCGGGAAATTGAACTTCGCGATGTCCAAAAAATTCATCTTAGCGATCCCCGATGAATAGATTTGTTGATGCACTTTTTACACATTATCCCTCCTGGCTAGAATCCTGTCCCATATGACCAGAATTCATAAGACCACAACCTTATCTTCTTTTGAGATTTTGGACTTCGAAATCCTGATGTGCTCCAATTCCCATTAGTCCCTCCGGACTAGACCTTTGGTCCATGCAACCTCTCCTTATATGACCGTAGTCATACCTCCCATCGGGGTTTCAGACTTTCCAATGTCCAAATACACTCATCCTCAGGATTCGCGATCCCTCGAATCCCGATTTCCCGACATGACGTCAGCTAGCAACTCCTGTTCGCATTTAGCTTGATCAACGGTCATGATTGCCTATGAGACCAACAGCTCCAGAGCTCCCTCAGGATTTCAAGGTTTCAAATGTTGAAAAACATTTTCCCACGGGACTACTGATCTTTCGAATCTCGGTTCTCTGCTATGCTGACAGCTGGCTCCCACAATGGCACTTCCCTCCTTATCGGGGTTTCAGACCTCACGATTCTGAAATTCCCAAACCTCTTGTCACCAGGATTCTCAATATCCTGATGACCAAAATGTCGATAGACGACTTCATGTCGGGACTTTCCCTGACGACTCTAATTGCTACCATGCATCCCCTTAAGATGGACGGGTCAGATTTCTCCTCATAGTTTCGAGACTTCTAATGTCTATATTTTCACGACCTCAGGAACTCTGATTTCCTGAGCACCGATATCCCGATATCTAGTGCTTAGATATCTGAAATGGACGATCATGTGACACGCGTCCCCTCTCAGATGGATGACCCAGATCATCTACGGGGTTTTCAACATGGATTTTCCCGATCCCTTTCCCTCAAAACCTCCGATTTGCCGAATCCCGAAACTCCGATGGAGTCTTCCCTTTTGGGAATTTTCCCAAGATCTTAGATCTTCACCACGTGTCCTCTCAATATGGATGGTTCTGATTCAACCTCAGGATTCTGAGACTTTTGATGCCCGATGTCACAATTCCTTTCTCAACTTATAACCCCGATCACCAAAATGTCGACGGGCTCTCAATGATTGCCACCTGTCTCCTCAAGATGAACGGATCAAATTGATTCTAGGATTTTCACTATGAAAATTCCTAATCACTTGTCCTCGTGACTCCTGATTTTGTGAATGCTAAAGTTCTGATGGCCACGCCTCTCGTCAGAACTTTCCTCCTCCCGTTCACGAAGCTTAAACTCCATGCAACTCCTAGTCAATCCAGCAGCTGATGGGTATTCCTGTGAAGATCCTATGGTCCACAATCTCCTGAGCTTGAACTCTAGACACAGCCATAACCTCCTCTCTTCTCTGGTAGATCTGATGACTGGTGGGATTTCGCTAATCCTCTCCACAAATTTCTGACCATCGATTTGTTCCCTTTGACGATTCCTATGAATGAAACCAAGGGATATTCCCTGGACTTATCCTCTTGCACCACAAACCTATGATGTTCCTCAATGTTTTCAAAGGCCTTACTCCTCCTGAGCTTTCTCACAATTTTAGGTCTTTAAAGAAGACCCTTGCACGCACTTCTTGCGGAAAATCTCCACCCGCTTTCAAATGTTGAATACTTTGACTCTGTGCACACCTGTTGTAGTAGTCCTTCGATATTTTGATCATATTCACAACCTTGAGACTCTCCTTGGCCTATGCACTCCTTGCATGGCTCCTGTACCTTACTGCACTCTGAGGAAATGAGAACAACCGCTACCTCTCTTGAGCATTCAGAGACAACCCTCTAAACTCCTTGTCGATGCACTCCCTGCAAACAATTCAACTGCACTCCTTGCAGGAATATTTCTCAGATAGAGAAACAATTGAAACTCATTCCTTCTTCCTTCGAGACTTCAAACTCAAACCATGAAATCACATACACAGCATATAAAAGAAAATGTATACCAGGAATCAATCATTCATGAGCATATCATTCAACATCAATACACAGAGAATAAACACAAAGCCATGAATTTGAATCAACCTCTTTCTATTAATCCAAATATCAGTACATGGGTGTTTCTACACAGCTCTCTACTTCTCTTCTATGCTCCAATGCTTCTAACTATGTTACAATCCACAATGAGGGTGTCTATATCCATTTTCCCTCCACTCCTTCTAAAACTGTCTAATCTAATATTCAATTCTACCTACTTACATAAATGCCTTCTACCTACTATGGATGAGAGCAGATCACTCAAGGTCCTATACAATGCATAAGTATGCCTCTCCTTAACTATCACATTTAATTTTGGCGCATCCACTCTTCAAATTTTTTTAAACAATTTAACATATGCTCAAAATGTGTGGCACTTGCCCCCACGCTCGCTTGAGGTTGACGATGCTCCTGCATAAAAAATGCAACAAACCAAATACGCCAGTTATAGTGGACATCAGTACAGATTGATCAGTTACAATAGGTGAACAACAAATTCAACTGCGCAGTAGATTTTTGGCTCAACATTATTGTGCACAGTAGATTTTTGGCTCAACATTATTGTAGCAGGATTTATAACATAATTTGCAGTAGACACAGTGAAGTCATACAGTGTAGCAGAGAAAGAGTTTCTACGTGGACCTCGAGGAAGGTATATTAGATCGTTGTATACTTATATTAATATATTGTTGTACAACAAATTTATAATGAATATGGTGTCAAACAACTAAACTTCCCTGCATGCATGGGGGAAAGGGGGAAGCACTGACAGAAACAGGAGAAATGGAAGGAGAACTGAAAGGAGGAATGGATAAGGGAAATAAGGAGGAACCCTTGGACCCAATCATGATGGGCGACAACTAGATCAAGAGGATCATGGTGATAGATAGAAAGACATGCAGTGGAGTACCCTATCAATACAAGTTGAATACAAATAAGAGAGTCATAGTCACAAGGGAAGGCTTGGCAAGTGATGAGGAAGAGGTAGAGGATCTTCAGGATGTGGAGCAGATTGAGGAAATCATGCGCACAACATATGAGAGGAGGACAAGAGGTCCAAGAGCGGGAAGAGAAGGAAACAATCCTATCCATATTAATGTCAGTGTGGAACCCATAAACCCATGTGTGACTAATACACCAAAGAGAACACCACCGTTTAGACAACCAAATTTCAGGAGAAGAAAGACAACAGAAAGTAAATTTACACAGGGAACAACAACTGGAGGAGCCAGTTTAGGGAGCACTAGTCAAGTATATACACCATGTGGAGGTAGCAGTTCAGCGTTCAGGATGGCAGGACATGATCCCACCATCAGGTTACCTGAATTCAAAGGAGAAGCATCAGAAGACACAAAAAAACATTTGTTTATCTGTGAGAAGATTTGGGAAGAAAAACAAATCATAAACGAAGATACAAAACTTCCAAAACTACCAATTACACTAAGGTATCACGCATTGGATTGGTATATCAGTTTAGCTACAAAACATCCACCAGGGATAACCAGAATGATTGCGGACATCAATAAATTGTTGATAAATGAGTTCCAGAAACCAACTTCAGAAGATCAGTTCATGAATGAGATGATAGAAATTAGATAGAACTTGGGAGAATCTGTATGGGAAATTGACCAGAGATTCAAGAGACTAAAAGGAAAATTGAAATATATCATGATTGATATGAAATACAGGAACCTATTTGTCAATTCACTACTACCACACTTAAAATACCCATTGCGACAACATAAAATTCAAACATAGGCAGAGGCTTTGTAGGCAGCCCTGCAACTGGAAGAAAACCAATATCAGCACATGGATCCAGCCATCGAGGAACTGAAGGAGGATTTGAAGAACTTAATGTTCCATCTAAACCAAAACAAAAGTAAGGACAAAGGAGAATTTGGCTAGTGTACCACATGTAGGACAGAAGGACACCACAATAACGAATGTCCAACATTCACGTAGTATATGGAAGCAGGAATGAAAAATCCATTACCAACAAGAGGACTATGGTCTGAAATCAGTAAGAAAATGGGCCATGATCCATATCACTTCCCAATGATGCAAAAATACCAGATAGTCCCAAAGAGTTCATATTGCAACTTTTTCAAGTTAGTGGGACATGATGAAAAATATTGTAGAACTATGGATTTGACGGGATAGAGGACATCAAATGCATACAGGGTGCAGGTAGAAATGATGACTAGGAAAGATGCACCATAGTTAAATGAATTTATATCCCCATACAACACAGCACAACAATAATATAATACTGTTCATCAACCGTATAATACCGCATAGCCACAGTACAACACAAGGCAACCTCTGTACAATACCGCGCAATACAATTAGGAGCCTCAGCATAATGCACTGAGAGGAGAAAGAGTTCACTAAAGATGTGGAGGATGAGTGAGAGGAGGCTTCGGAAGAGTTAGAGGACCAGTGGTATGTCACAACTGTAAATAACCAGGACATTATGCAAGCGAATGTACACTTCCACCAGCAACTTGTATGTATTGTCGCACATCAGATCATGACACAGAAGAATATCCTACATTACTAGGGAAAATCCAAGAAAAGAGGAATCAGAACAACCAAAATGTTCAATTGATTTTATTCAAATCATCGGATGAAGGATAGAACATCAACATATTTACAAGCAGAGGAGATAAAATAGGAAGTGACGCAATCCGAAAAGAATCAGTACAACACTAGTGGGTAAAAAAGAATGTCAAACCAAAGAGATAGTTCGACGTGCAGAATGATAAGGAAATATTTCAACAAGATAGACAAGAGTTCATGAAGAAAGACACCACATCGACTTCGACTGCGTAGAAAAGTAAGGGAGAGACAGAGTACGATATGCCTCCCTTGTTGGATCATACCAAATAAATGCATCCCATGGGACAAGTACAATCAAAGGATTCTTGAAATCATGGGTAAAACTATTGAATGATCCATTGGCTGTCAAAATATTGCAAAATATATTAGAAAAATGTAGCATAGAGACAGAAGGAAAACTAGAACAACAAACAGCCAATCACCTACATACAAGAAGAAGAACAAGTAGAGAGTTCAGGCTGAATGCCAACATCAAAGATTTCAACATGGGTGATATCATACTGGATCTAGGATCTAAAGTTAATTTATTACCAAAGAAGACATGGAAATGTATGGGAGAGCCCACATTAGGATATTCAATTGTTCAACCGAAACTAGCAAACCAACACAGAGTCCTACCAATTGGTAGACTGAAACTAGTGACAGTAGACCTGGATGGGGTGCACACTAAAGCGGACTTCAAAGTGATTGAAATAGTGAATGACACAACACCATATCCAACATTTCTTGGCTTAGATTGGGAATTTGATAACCAAGCCATAATCAATTTAAAGACCTAAAAAATGACATTTGAGTTAGGATAATATAGGGTCATCGCACCATTGGACCCATCATAAGGGGATAGGTTTGTAGAACCTACTTGTTTAGACTTGGAGGAAATCATCTTGTTGTACAAAAAAACTGCACACGATGAGGATTACGTAAACCCAACTGCATATGGGATACTCAGTTGGTGAAGCATTACTTCATGTGTGAAAGACTCAGATACAGGTTTAGAGAACCAGAAACAAAGGCTACACGAAGTTTCCACAAGAAGGTTCGCAAGAATAGACAGCACAGTAAGATGGGTAGGCATGGAGATAAGGAAACCACCCAATTTCCATGAAGTGAATGATCTAGATGCATTTTTGGCACAGTGTGAGGATGAAGTATTAGAAAACCAAAGACTCTTAGCACTCGACATAGCACTCAAGGCCACACCTGCAAGATGGTGGGGCACACATAAAGAAACAATCACGGATTGGTACTAATGTAAGTGGTTACTGAGCATAAGGTTTGGCACTTAACAGAGAAGCAACAAGTAGTAGAAGTATGATGGACACGGGTTCGTTACACATTGTTTTGCTCACCACAGTGATCCATTGACAAACATGTGTTTATGTTCCAAAAAAGAGTCTTTCTCCATGAGGAAGGTGACTGGCTTTCTCTTCTCAAAAACCCTATCAAGGAAGGTCATTGTAGGCTGCACTATATGTAGGGTGCGATGATTTCTAATCATCTCCCTCTTCTCTAAAGTGGGTTTGTGATGTCTCCATAGGATGCTCTACAACTAGGGTGTGACGATGTCAAAAGACTAAGAAAAGGTCAAGTTTCATGAAAGTTGTAGAAGGGGGTCTTCTAGAAAGTGAGGTGGCGTCTAAATGGTTTGGATATTACTCGCTTCTATGATTTAGTGGGATCATCCTAATCTCTTTAACCATATCTCTTTCTCCTATATAAGGAGGGATTTCTCATGGAGAGGGCTAAGGCTAATGAAGGTTGATTCAAGCAAGATTAATATTGAATAGGCTAAGAATTGGATGAGGAATTATACTTTGCTTTATACTTGAGGGCTTCATTTTGGTTCATCAAGTCATTGTGGATCTTCTTCATTCAAGGTTGGATCAAGTGTGTGTGTTGGAGAAAAGGGTCATTGAAAGGGTACATTATGACATCAAATATTTTGGTTGTAATCTCCACTTTTACTTAATATGATACAACAATATGTTTCTTTCCCATAAAAATATTCTTGTTTTATTATATGATTCCTTGATCACATGCATAGGTTCTTGTTGAGTACATCGTGTTTCTTTCACTTTGTTTGTCTTGTGTTCTCTTGCAGATTTCAATATCACAGGAGCATTGAAGTGGAGCTAGGATGACAATGGCAAGATGAAGCGTTATTTAAATGGTATGTTGCCCATCTCTTGTTAAATAGTATACTCAATGGTTAGAGCTTAGGGAAAGCATCATATTTTGTTGTGTTTTGTTCTACATCTAGGTGGATCTAGGGAGATCTGTTTATGTTCGCATTTACTGATTAATCCCATAACTAAATTGGTGACGGTATTGGGGATATGAAACTCTTTTGTGGTTTTTTTCTATCCATTTTATTTTAGCATGCCTTCTTTTGTTTGAGTTTAGTCTCTAAGTCTGTGGGTGATCCATCTAGACTCCCTGGGTCTGAAAGTTCAGTTAGACTCTTTGTCTTTTTTCCAATTTTTCCTTATTTACAAAGATCACCACACTATACCATATATACAGCATGTGATGACCCTATGACATCGAACCCTTCTTGTACAATCTAGTGCATCGACATCGCACTGTGCCTTATTAGTATCCCGTGACGACCATTTCTTGTCACACTGTGCCCTACTGCCAGCCTGCGACGACTCTTGTAGGATTTGTTGGAGTGAGTCAATTTCTCTATTTACACCCAGTTTTACCTTAGTCTCCTAGGGTGGACTTCTGATACCCATGTTTGATTGATTCCTGAGTTTAAAGCTTGCTTTTGATTGGTTTTTCAGTGATTGAAAGTATTTCTTTACAAATTTTGCAAGTTTTTTTCTTTTTGGTCTTTGTCACAAGGATATAATATTTGAATCTTGATATGAGTGCTTGTATGACAAAAGATCTTTGATTTAGTTCATTTTTTGGATTTTTTTTACTTTCTAGATTGTTTGTTGATTGAGAATCATTTTTGTTTTCATTTGACAAAAAGTCTTTCTCAACTTTTCATTTTTGTCTACATTGCCAATTTGGTTTGGGAATTATGTTGTGAGTGTATTGATTTTCTTGGATTACATTTTCCTTTCATCTTTATATATATGATTTTATTTGGGAAAGGAATAATTGAAATCATTTATTCATTTTAGTAATCTCTCATAAGAAAATTTTTGCATTCAAATTTATTTTATTTAAAAGAGAACATTGGAAATTGTTGTAGTCCTTTATTAGTTGGAATTGTGTTCATTCAAGAAAAGATAAATTGTATTTTGTAGCATTTGTACTTCAAGAAAAATAACTTCTCCCTACTATAATTAGATTTCATTGAATCGAAGAATTTCATGTTCATATATTCTTTCATTTTATTGGATCAAGGTATCAACATTATCAGTTTCACCTCCATCTCTCTTTTGAGTAAACAACAACTTTAAAATACAACGTAGTTTAAAATTTCTTAGAAACTTTTATTTTCTAGAAATTCACTTCACCAACATTAGCTAGGATAGTTCTTTAGAATAGGTTGTAGGGCACACTCTCCAAAGCGTAGAAAACACTGTAGTATCTTGTGATAGGGAGAGTTCAAATCCAATTGCTACATTTTTTCCTAGGAATCCCTTCTCACACAAGGGTCAAACCTGAGGTCGCATTAAGACTGGAATAGTTACTCACCCTAGTTTGTTGGTATTGGTGTAGAGATTGCATGTATTCTGGGGGTCACTTGAAGGTATAACCACAATTATGAGTGGAAGCCTTTCAATCAGATTTTGGGCTAGATACCCTGCCTTTGCACATGGATCGAACTATTGATTGTTTCCCCAGGAATCATTGTTTTAGTTGGTAACATTAGTGGCCTATCTCTTTAGGGTATTTACACAAGGTGATTGTAGAGGGTAAAGTATTCATGATACCTGGAATCAACATTGGCGAAAATCACTAGGGCTCCTTGGAGGGTATACCCACGATTATGTGTGGGAGCTTGCACCAAGGTGTAAGTCTGTTAAGCAGGTCGTCAATGTAACTTTTCCACCCTCTTTATCCCAACCCCTTCTTGTATTGACTTCGCGACATTGGATTTCAACACCAACTAGTGAATTTGAAATAAGAAGCTCTGTTTGCTTGGTTTGATTTCTAGATTTTGTTAGTGAATGTTATTTTTTTCTCTAATTGGCCATAGATTTTTTTCGTTATTTACTTGGTTCAACCAACATCGGCCTTCTTCATTCACGTAGGATGAAAGGAATAACCCTGGAATATCCATAAGGTTATTTACCTTTGCTTCCTTATTCACCAGAAGTCTCTCTTGAGGGAGTAGTCAATAACGAAGTAGCATATGAGGTTGGGAGCACACAGTCTTTGGAAGGATTTTGAATTGTTTCAGTCTCCTTAGAAGCTTTATGACTCCTTGTCAATCCAACATTGAGTGTTTTAGAAAATCCACATATCCTTTAGATTAACTCATCGAGAGAAATTGTTGTTGATGAGAATTTTGAAGTACCTACTGGACCTAATGTAGGATCTAGAGTAGAGGATCCACTTTTTCATAGTGAATCATTTAGGACCCTGGCTCACAATGTTGGAACTTCCAATCCTAGTTCCATCCCTTTGACAATACATGATTTGTACGATAACCTAGGAGAGAGTCTTGATCGACCTATGGAATCACAAGTGACTGAGACATTTGTTGCCTATATGGTACCTTTAGACCATTTTACTGGTACTACCAATAATGTCATCACCGTTTCAGACCAAATGTTGATTGGTTCTCACTCGATTCCTACTCTTGAGATGGCCCATTCTACTATGGTCGCACAAGCTACCAAGATTCCTACTGGAAATGTGGTTATCTCCCAAGATCCTATTAGGACAGCACTTCCACCTATACCAAATCCATCACTTCCCCCTAGGTATAGATCTATGAATACTTCCATTGTTATCCCCACCTAGGTTCCATCTGGAGGTTCTGGAATTTATGTTCCTCTTAGGTATAATGTTGGTATTGTTTTTGTTCCTACACCTTCCTAGGTTCTCTTCGGATGGCCTTTTATTCCTCCTCGACATTTTCTTAGAGGATATGGCCCTAGTGGCTCCAATACACTTGGAGGCACCAATCTTTCTGTCACTTCTAGTTTTCAGATTCCTGTGGGAGTTCAACCCCAAATTGAGGGACAACCTCAATTTAGGGGGCAACCTCAAATTGGGGTACAACCTCAACTTGGGGGGAAACCTCAATTTGGAGTCCATAACCCAGTTTATGGACAAAAAGTACCCGTGTTACCATCTCAACCTTGGAATCTTCCTTTCCAAGGAAATCAACAACCAGCTCGAGGGAAACATTCTCAATTTAATTATTTTGTTCCTCCCAATTTCGGTCAACTGTACCCAGGTTCTATGAATCCTACTTGGGGTCTGAACTTTCAATCCAATGTTCCTTTCCAAGGGAACATACTTACTCAACCCAACCCCATGGGATATTTGTCTCAAAATCCTCCACAACCAAATCTTTGAGGACTATCTAATTATTTGCAAACTTCTTATGGTCCCACTGGTATATCTATGAGACTTCCTCCCCAAAAATATCAGTTCCCACAAGTGAACAGGAAACTGCCTTTTTTGGCCACCTTGGATTTACCAGATTTGTCTAGGATCTTGAACGATCATATTTTACACTCTCCTTATTGGCCTGTCATCCCAGCCAAACTATCATCTGACATTCCTAAGTTTGACGGTTAATTGGGAGAGGACCCAAATAATCATGTTATGACTTTCCATCTTTGGTGTTCATCCAACTCATTGATGGATGACTCCATTCGATTGTGATTTTTTCAACAGACTCTCACGAGTTTGGAAATAAAGTGGTACATTGAGTTACTGTGAGGTTTATTTAATGACTTTAATACCCTAGCCATGGATTTTCTAACACACTACCAATTTCCTATTCGTTATGAGATAGGAACTGAAATTTTGAGTTCTTTTAAACAATCTTCTTCCACTCATATTTCTAATCACATCCATGAGTGGAGGGGGAGAAGACGGTTAATCAAAGTTCCCCTTCCTGATCAAATGTTGGTTGAGTGGTTTACTAAATCACTCATTGGTCCTATTGCACGCGATGTTTCCATGGGTGGTGTTGTCACTGAAGAGAAGGATATTAGTCATGCTCAATATCTAGATCTTGTTTATTCACAAACATGAACACTTTACGACTTGATCCCTGACGCTCCTCACCCTTCCATGAATCTTACCTTGACACATCCTATAACTTCTCATGTTGATAATGGTGTGATTAACACCTTCCATGATGAGACTCAGTCCACACAATCCACTCACACCAATCCCAAATATAATAATTCTAATGCACAAAATACTCCTGCTCCTACTCCTTCCACCGGTAAGACTACTAAGGTTAATTCGGTTCAATCCACACATATGGAGAAAAACCAAAATAAAAAGAAAGGGAAGGGTAAGAATGAGGAGGAAAAGAATAATAATCAACAAACAAAAAACCCCAAAACACAGCCCGTTGATGATAAAGATAAGTGCAAACCTCGATATCCTTGCCTTATTTGTTGTGACGATCATTACACGAAAGGTTGTCCATGATGTGTCAAGGTTACTAAGTTCATCCAAGGGACCGGGGAACCTCCTACACTTGTCGTTCTTTCACAACCTTTCCCTTCTCAATAGAAAGCCCAATTGGTCATTCATGACCAAGCCTTTCCTTCTACCACTTCTTATGTCCTTATGTGTTGATCCGTAAAGATCTTTTAATGACTGTGGTTGAGTTTTTAATTGCATGTGTTAATTGACCATTTGAGAAGCTTAATGAAAGAATGAGGAAATAAGAGGAATTATGACAGCCAAATACACATATGCATATCTGAAATTAAGTAATAAACAACAAACCATAACACGAGAATTGATAATGGAGTTTGGCACAACGTTGCCTACGTCTCCGGGCCTTTGTCTCTGTGGGGGATTCTTATTTATTTATGTTCAAAGCTCAAAAAATACATCACAGCAGTGCCAATTGGCTACAAGACTGATCTGGTCATGTTCTTCCATATCTCTAGAACCCAGCAAAAGAAACGACACGCTAAATGGATGGCCGGAGCTCCCAGAAATGGTCGGCAAGTGTCTGCTCCTCAATAGCTTCCCTGCATATAAATGGATTTGGCTTGGATTCCATTCAGCATAAATCTGCTCTGACTGCCCTCCATGGCCTCAAACAAGCCTGGTTTATATAGATCTAAAGTTGATTATCCATCCCCAACGTCCTCCCCAAATCTGGCCTCCAAAAATGCCCAATATCTCCCAAAAATGGATAAAATCCATTACTTACAAGCATAAAATCAATTAAAAATCCATAACTATATAAAAAAAATCACTTTATGTTTAATAATAGGGCCTAAGCCCCTCTGTCNAAGTCTAGTCCTTTGGACTGAACTCTCCACCTCCCTTTCGGGTGTCAAAAGAACTTTCTGCATCATCAGTGATCTTCCACCTTCAGCATCCTCTGCCTCAACATTTCACCCCTGTTCTTTGATGATGTGAATCTCTCCACCCTCTTTCTTCTTATTAGGACACTCATAAGACTTGTTCCCATTCTTACCACATGTGAAGCATTTTATTACTCCACCTTTTCCTCTTCCTCTGCCTCTAGTACGAGGAAAATTATTATTATCAGCATACCCTCCTCTTTTCTCAGTATGTTGTCCCCTCTGTTCAACATATTTCCCTCACTGTGAACTTCCACCTCCCTCTGTTTGAGTCTAAGGTTTCTTCCAGTCGTCCCTGGGCTTCTGGGTTCTTTCCTCGACAACTAATTTGCCTCTGGGCTAACTTCTGCCTTTTCCCCTTTGACTCTTCTTTCGGCTCAGCTTCTCTTCTTCTCTCAGAGCCATCTGATAAGCATCTTCCACTGTCCAAATGGTTACCATGCTCATCTCATCCTAAATCTCATATCTCAGGCCATTTATATACCTGAATAATTTTTCATCATTGCTTTCACGATGACCTGCCCTGATATTCAACCTATAAAATTCCTCAGTATATTCCTTTACTGACATCAACTTCTGTCTCAGGTTCTGCATTCTCCTAAACATAGTAATCTGGTAGTCCCTGGGGATGAATTTTTCTTCATCTTTGCAATCATCCTGTCCCAGCTCTTAATTTTCTGCTTGCCTTGGCAATGTCTGTCCGCTTGTAGTTCATACAACCACAAGGCTGCATGTCCTTTTAATATCATGATGGCATGCCTGAATTTCTTGTCCTCTTCGATATCTTCATAGTCAAAATAGGTGTCCATAGCTCTAATCCAGTCTAGAAGCTCTTCTACATCCAAATTTACCTCATAAACTGGAATTTCCATTCTCACCTTTGCACCCATTCTTGCAATAGCTTTAAGTAAGCACTCATTTGCTGCATCTTCTGCTATGATTTCTTCTTCTCCATGCCCAATGTCATATTCATTTTCAGATTCACTAATATCTCCTACATCAACTGTACGCTTTTGTCTTATCTCCATGTCTACAACTCTAGCATGTAAGTTATGCAGATCTCTTTCTACTTCTGGATTCTGCACTTCTCTACCCCTTCCTTTCGACGTCTCCCTTTCCTCCTCTAGATTGGATGATTGTCTATCTCTCCTTCTCGGCGGCATGGTGAATCTTCCTTCTTCCTACTACAGAAATCAAAGAATATTTTCTAAGCTCTGATACCACTTGACGCAGGCGCACCCTCAAGGCACATCCGCTCACAGCATCTTTCCTCCTTCCTCAACCGAAGAACTGAAAGGTTCTTCTATTTCCCTATCGAGAAATTTTCACCCGCAGTAACTCTCTCACAGGATATCCCTTTCTTCTATCGGGAAATCGAACTTTGCGATGTCCAAAAAACTCGTCTTAGCGATCCCCGATGAATAGATTTGTTGATGCACTTTTTACACATTAGCCCTCCTGGCTAGAATCCTGTCCCATATGACCAGAATTCATAAGACCACAACCTTATCTTCTTTTGGGATTTTGGACTTCGAAATCCCGATGTGCTCCAATTCCCATTAGTCCCTCCGGACTAGACCTTTGGTCCATGCAACCTCTCCTTATATGACCGCAGTCATACCTCCCATCGGGGTTTCGGACTTTCCAATGTCCAAATACACTCGTCCTCAGGATTCGCGATCCCTCGAATCTCGATTTCCCGACATGACATCAGCTAGCAACTCCTGTTCGCCTTTAGCCTGATCAACGGTCATGATTTCCTATGAGACCAACAGCTCCAGAGCTCCCTTAGGATTTCAAGGTTTCAAATGTTGAAAAACATTTTCCCATGGGACTACCGATCTTTCGAATCTCGGTTCTCTGCTATGTTGACAGCTGGCTCCCACAATGGCACTTCCCTCCTTATCGGGGTTTCAGACCTCACGATTCCGAAATGTCCAAACATCTTGTCACCAGGATTCTCAATATCCTGATGACCAAAATGTCGATAGACGACTTCATGTCGGGACTTTCCCTGACAACTCTAATTGCTACCATGCATCCCCTTAAGATGGAAGGGTCAGATTTCTCCTCATAGTTTCGAGACTTCTAATGTCTATATTTTCACGACCTCAGGAACTCTGATTTCCTGAGCACCGATATCCCGATATCTAGTGCTCAGATCTCTGAAATGGACGATCATGTGACACGCGTCCCCTCTCAGATGGATGACCCAGATCGTCTACGGGGTTTTCAACATGGATTTTCCCAATCCTTTTCCCTCAAAACCTCCGATTTGCCGAATCCCGAAACTCCGATGGAGTCTTCCCTTTTGGGACTTTTCCTGAGATCTTAGATCTTCACCACGTGTCCTCTCAATATGGATGGTTCTGATTCAACCTCAGGATTCTGAGACTTTTGATGCCCGATGTCACAATTCCTTTCTCAACTTATAACCCCGATCACCAAAACGTCGACGGGCTCTCGATGATTGCCACCTGTCTCCTCAAGATGAACGGATCAAATTGATTCTATGATTTTCACTATGAAAATTCCTAATCACTTGTCCTCATGACTCCTGATTTCGTGAATGCTGAAGTTTTGATGGCCACGCCTCTCTTCAGAACTTTCCTCCTCCCGTTCACGAAGCTTAAACTCCGTGCAACTCCTAGTCAATCCAGCAGCTGATGGGTATTCCTGTGAATATCCTATGGTCCACAATCTCCTGAGATTGAACTCTAGACACAGCCATAACCCCCTCACTTCTCTGGTAGATCTGATGACTAGTGGGATTTCGCTAATCCTCTCCACAAATTTCTGACCATCGATTTGTTCCATTTGACGATTCCTATGAATGAAACCAAGGGATCTTCCCTGGACTTATCCGCTTGCACCACAAACCTATTATGTTCCTCAATGTTTTCAAAGGACTTACTCCTCCTGAGCTTTCTCACAATTTTAGGTCTTTAAAGAAGACCCTTGCACGCACTTCTTGCGAAAAATCTCCACCCGCTTTCAAATGTTGAATACTTTGACTCTGTGCACACCTGCTGTAGTAGTCCTTCGATATTTTTCTCATATTCACATGCTTGAGACTCTCCTTGGCCTACACACTCCTTTCATGGCTCTTGTGCCTTACTGCACTCTGAGGAAATGAGAACAACCACTACCTCTCCTGAGCATTCAGAGACAACCCTCTAAACTCCTTGTCGACGCACTCCCTGCGAACAATTCAACTCCACTCCTTGCAAGAATATTTCTCAGATAGAGAAACAATTGAAACTCATTCCTTCTTCCTTCGAGACTTCAAACTCAAACCATGAAATCACATACACAACATATAAAATCAAATGTATACCAGGAAGCAATCATTCATGAGCATATCATTCAACATCAATACATAGAGAATAAACACAAAGCCATGAATTTGAATCAACCTCTTTCTATTAATCCAAATATCAGTACATGGGTGTTTCTACACAGCTCTCTACTTCTCTTCTATGCTCCAATGCTTCTAACTATGTTACAATCCACAATGAGGGTGTCTATATCCATTTTCCCTCCACTCCTTCTAAAACTGTCTAATCTAATATTCAATTCTACCTACTTACATAAATGCCTTCTACCTACTATGGATGAGAGCAGATCACTCAAGGTCCTATACAATGCATAAGTATGCCTCTCCTTAACTATCACATTTAATTTTGGCGCATCCACTCTTCAAATTTTTTTAAACAATTTAACATATGCTCAAAATGTGTGGCACTTGCCCCCACGCTCGCTTGAGGTTGACGATGCTCCTGCATAAAAAATGCAACAAACCAAATACGCCAGTTATAGTGGACATCAGTACAGATTGATCAGTTACAATAGGTGAACAACAAATTCAACTGCGCAGTAGATTTTTGGCTCAACATTATTGTGCACAGTAGATTTTTGGCTCAACATTATTGTAGCAGGATTTATAACATAATTTGCAGTAGACACAGTGAAGTCATACAGTGTAGCAGAGAAAGAGTTTCTACGTGGACCTCGAGGAAGGTATATTAGATCGTTGTATACTTATATTAATATATTGTTGTACAACAAATTTATAATGAATATGGTGTCAAACAACTAAACTTCCCTGCATGCATGGGGGAAAGGGGGAAGCACTGACAGAAACAGGAGAAATGGAAGGAGAACTGAAAGGAGGAATGGATAAGGGAAATAAGGAGGAACCCTTGGACCCAATCATGATGGGCGACAACTAGATCAAGAGGATCATGGTGATAGATAGAAAGACATGCAGTGGAGTACCCTATCAATACAAGTTGAATACAAATAAGAGAGTCATAGTCACAAGGGAAGGCTTGGCAAGTGATGAGGAAGAGGTAGAGGATCTTCAGGATGTGGAGCAGATTGAGGAAATCATGCGCACAACATATGAGAGGAGGACAAGAGGTCCAAGAGCGGGAAGAGAAGGAAACAATCCTATCCATATTAATGTCAGTGTGGAACCCATAAACCCATGTGTGACTAATACACCAAAGAGAACACCACCGTTTAGACAACCAAATTTCAGGAGAAGAAAGACAACAGAAAGTAAATTTACACAGGGAACAACAACTGGAGGAGCCAGTTTAGGGAGCACTAGTCAAGTATATACACCATGTGGAGGTAGCAGTTCAGCGTTCAGGATGGCAGGACATGATCCCACCATCAGGTTACCTGAATTCAAAGGAGAAGCATCAGAAGACACAAAAAAACATTTGTTTATCTGTGAGAAGATTTGGGAAGAAAAACAAATCATAAACGAAGATACAAAACTTCCAAAACTACCAATTACACTAAGGTATCACGCATTGGATTGGTATATCAGTTTAGCTACAAAACATCCACCAGGGATAACCAGAATGATTGCGGACATCAATAAATTGTTGATAAATGAGTTCCAGAAACCAACTTCAGAAGATCAGTTCATGAATGAGATGATAGAAATTAGATAGAACTTGGGAGAATCTGTATGGGAAATTGACCAGAGATTCAAGAGACTAAAAGGAAAATTGAAATATATCATGATTGATATGAAATACAGGAACCTATTTGTCAATTCACTACTACCACACTTAAAATACCCATTGCGACAACATAAAATTCAAACATAGGCAGAGGCTTTGTAGGCAGCCCTGCAACTGGAAGAAAACCAATATCAGCACATGGATCCAGCCATCGAGGAACTGAAGGAGGATTTGAAGAACTTAATGTTCCATCTAAACCAAAACAAAAGTAAGGACAAAGGAGAATTTGGCTAGTGTACCACATGTAGGACAGAAGGACACCACAATAACGAATGTCCAACATTCACGTAGTATATGGAAGCAGGAATGAAAAATCCATTACCAACAAGAGGACTATGGTCTGAAATCAGTAAGAAAATGGGCCATGATCCATATCACTTCCCAATGATGCAAAAATACCAGATAGTCCCAAAGAGTTCATATTGCAACTTTTTCAAGTTAGTGGGACATGATGAAAAATATTGTAGAACTATGGATTTGACGGGATAGAGGACATCAAATGCATACAGGGTGCAGGTAGAAATGATGACTAGGAAAGATGCACCATAGTTAAATGAATTTATATCCCCATACAACACAGCACAACAATAATATAATACTGTTCATCAACCGTATAATACCGCATAGCCACAGTACAACACAAGGCAACCTCTGTACAATACCGCGCAATACAATTAGGAGCCTCAGCATAATGCACTGAGAGGAGAAAGAGTTCACTAAAGATGTGGAGGATGAGTGAGAGGAGGCTTCGGAAGAGTTAGAGGACCAGTGGTATGTCACAACTGTAAATAACCAGGACATTATGCAAGCGAATGTACACTTCCACCAGCAACTTGTATGTATTGTCGCACATCAGATCATGACACAGAAGAATATCCTACATTACTAGGGAAAATCCAAGAAAAGAGGAATCAGAACAACCAAAATGTTCAATTGATTTTATTCAAATCATCGGATGAAGGATAGAACATCAACATATTTACAAGCAGAGGAGATAAAATAGGAAGTGACGCAATCCGAAAAGAATCAGTACAACACTAGTGGGTAAAAAAGAATGTCAAACCAAAGAGATAGTTCGACGTGCAGAATGATAAGGAAATATTTCAACAAGATAGACAAGAGTTCATGAAGAAAGACACCACATCGACTTCGACTGCGTAGAAAAGTAAGGGAGAGACAGAGTACGATATGCCTCCCTTGTTGGATCATACCAAATAAATGCATCCCATGGGACAAGTACAATCAAAGGATTCTTGAAATCATGGGTAAAACTATTGAATGATCCATTGGCTGTCAAAATATTGCAAAATATATTAGAAAAATGTAGCATAGAGACAGAAGGAAAACTAGAACAACAAACAGCCAATCACCTACATACAAGAAGAAGAACAAGTAGAGAGTTCAGGCTGAATGCCAACATCAAAGATTTCAACATGGGTGATATCATACTGGATCTAGGATCTAAAGTTAATTTATTACCAAAGAAGACATGGAAATGTATGGGAGAGCCCACATTAGGATATTCAATTGTTCAACCGAAACTAGCAAACCAACACAGAGTCCTACCAATTGGTAGACTGAAACTAGTGACAGTAGACCTGGATGGGGTGCACACTAAAGCGGACTTCAAAGTGATTGAAATAGTGAATGACACAACACCATATCCAACATTTCTTGGCTTAGATTGGGAATTTGATAACCAAGCCATAATCAATTTAAAGACCTAAAAAATGACATTTGAGTTAGGATAATATAGGGTCATCGCACCATTGGACCCATCATAAGGGGATAGGTTTGTAGAACCTACTTGTTTAGACTTGGAGGAAATCATCTTGTTGTACAAAAAAACTGCACACGATGAGGATTACGTAAACCCAACTGCATATGGGATACTCAGTTGGTGAAGCATTACTTCATGTGTGAAAGACTCAGATACAGGTTTAGAGAACCAGAAACAAAGGCTACACGAAGTTTCCACAAGAAGGTTCGCAAGAATAGACAGCACAGTAAGATGGGTAGGCATGGAGATAAGGAAACCACCCAATTTCCATGAAGTGAATGATCTAGATGCATTTTTGGCACAGTGTGAGGATGAAGTATTAGAAAACCAAAGACTCTTAGCACTCGACATAGCACTCAAGGCCACACCTGCAAGATGGTGGGGCACACATAAAGAAACAATCACGGATTGGTACTAATGTAAGTGGTTACTGAGCATAAGGTTTGGCACTTAACAGAGAAGCAACAAGTAGTAGAAGTATGATGGACACGGGTTCGTTACACATTGTTTTGCTCACCACAGTGATCCATTGACAAACATGTGTTTATGTTCCAAAAAAGAGTCTTTCTCCATGAGGAAGGTGACTGGCTTTCTCTTCTCAAAAACCCTATCAAGGAAGGTCATTGTAGGCTGCACTATATGTAGGGTGCGATGATTTCTAATCATCTCCCTCTTCTCTAAAGTGGGTTTGTGATGTCTCCATAGGATGCTCTACAACTAGGGTGTGACGATGTCAAAAGACTAAGAAAAGGTCAAGTTTCATGAAAGTTGTAGAAGGGGGTCTTCTAGAAAGTGAGGTGGCGTCTAAATGGTTTGGATATTACTCGCTTCTATGATTTAGTGGGATCATCCTAATCTCTTTAACCATATCTCTTTCTCCTATATAAGGAGGGATTTCTCATGGAGAGGGCTAAGGCTAATGAAGGTTGATTCAAGCAAGATTAATATTGAATAGGCTAAGAATTGGATGAGGAATTATACTTTGCTTTATACTTGAGGGCTTCATTTTGGTTCATCAAGTCATTGTGGATCTTCTTCATTCAAGGTTGGATCAAGTGTGTGTGTTGGAGAAAAGGGTCATTGAAAGGGTACATTATGACATCAAATATTTTGGTTGTAATCTCCACTTTTACTTAATATGATACAACAATATGTTTCTTTCCCATAAAAATATTCTTGTTTTATTATATGATTCCTTGATCACATGCATAGGTTCTTGTTGAGTACATCGTGTTTCTTTCACTTTGTTTGTCTTGTGTTCTCTTGCAGATTTCAATATCACAGGAGCATTGAAGTGGAGCTAGGATGACAATGGCAAGATGAAGCGTTATTTAAATGGTATGTTGCCCATCTCTTGTTAAATAGTATACTCAATGGTTAGAGCTTAGGGAAAGCATCATATTTTGTTGTGTTTTGTTCTACATCTAGGTGGATCTAGGGAGATCTGTTTATGTTCGCATTTACTGATTAATCCCATAACTAAATTGGTGACGGTATTGGGGATATGAAACTCTTTTGTGGTTTTTTTCTATCCATTTTATTTTAGCATGCCTTCTTTTGTTTGAGTTTAGTCTCTAAGTCTGTGGGTGATCCATCTAGACTCCCTGGGTCTGAAAGTTCAGTTAGACTCTTTGTCTTTTTTCCAATTTTTCCTTATTTACAAAGATCACCACACTATACCATATATACAGCATGTGATGACCCTATGACATCGAACCCTTCTTGTACAATCTAGTGCATCGACATCGCACTGTGCCTTATTAGTATCCCGTGACGACCATTTCTTGTCACACTGTGCCCTACTGCCAGCCTGCGACGACTCTTGTAGGATTTGTTGGAGTGAGTCAATTTCTCTATTTACACCCAGTTTTACCTTAGTCTCCTAGGGTGGACTTCTGATACCCATGTTTGATTGATTCCTGAGTTTAAAGCTTGCTTTTGATTGGTTTTTCAGTGATTGAAAGTATTTCTTTACAAATTTTGCAAGTTTTTTTCTTTTTGGTCTTTGTCACAAGGATATAATATTTGAATCTTGATATGAGTGCTTGTATGACAAAAGATCTTTGATTTAGTTCATTTTTTGGATTTTTTTTACTTTCTAGATTGTTTGTTGATTGAGAATCATTTTTGTTTTCATTTGACAAAAAGTCTTTCTCAACTTTTCATTTTTGTCTACATTGCCAATTTGGTTTGGGAATTATGTTGTGAGTGTATTGATTTTCTTGGATTACATTTTCCTTTCATCTTTATATATATGATTTTATTTGGGAAAGGAATAATTGAAATCATTTATTCATTTTAGTAATCTCTCATAAGAAAATTTTTGCATTCAAATTTATTTTATTTAAAAGAGAACATTGGAAATTGTTGTAGTCCTTTATTAGTTGGAATTGTGTTCATTCAAGAAAAGATAAATTGTATTTTGTAGCATTTGTACTTCAAGAAAAATAACTTCTCCCTACTATAATTAGATTTCATTGAATCGAAGAATTTCATGTTCATATATTCTTTCATTTTATTGGATCAAGGTATCAACATTATCAGTTTCACCTCCATCTCTCTTTTGAGTAAACAACAACTTTAAAATACAACGTAGTTTAAAATTTCTTAGAAACTTTTATTTTCTAGAAATTCACTTCACCAACATTAGCTAGGATAGTTCTTTAGAATAGGTTGTAGGGCACACTCTCCAAAGCGTAGAAAACACTGTAGTATCTTGTGATAGGGAGAGTTCAAATCCAATTGCTACATTTTTTCCTAGGAATCCCTTCTCACACAAGGGTCAAACCTGAGGTCGCATTAAGACTGGAATAGTTACTCACCCTAGTTTGTTGGTATTGGTGTAGAGATTGCATGTATTCTGGGGGTCACTTGAAGGTATAACCACAATTATGAGTGGAAGCCTTTCAATCAGATTTTGGGCTAGATACCCTGCCTTTGCACATGGATCGAACTATTGATTGTTTCCCCAGGAATCATTGTTTTAGTTGGTAACATTAGTGGCCTATCTCTTTAGGGTATTTACACAAGGTGATTGTAGAGGGTAAAGTATTCATGATACCTGGAATCAACATTGGCGAAAATCACTAGGGCTCCTTGGAGGGTATACCCACGATTATGTGTGGGAGCTTGCACCAAGGTGTAAGTCTGTTAAGCAGGTCGTCAATGTAACTTTTCCACCCTCTTTATCCCAACCCCTTCTTGTATTGACTTCGCGACATTGGATTTCAACACCAACTAGTGAATTTGAAATAAGAAGCTCTGTTTGCTTGGTTTGATTTCTAGATTTTGTTAGTGAATGTTATTTTTTTCTCTAATTGGCCATAGATTTTTTTCGTTATTTACTTGGTTCAACCAACATCGGCCTTCTTCATTCACGTAGGATGAAAGGAATAACCYTGGAAKATCCAKAAGGTTATTTACCTTTRCTTCCTWATTCACCAGAAGKCTCTCTTGAGGGAGTAGTCAATAACGAAGTAGCATATGAGGTTGGGAGCACACAGTCTTTRGAAGGATTTTGAATTGTTTCAGTCTCCTTAGAAGCTTTMTGACTCCYTGTCAATCCAACATTGAGTGTTTTASAAAATCCACATATCCTTTAGATKAACTCATCGAGAGAAATTGTTGTTGATGAGAATTTTGAAGTACCTACTGGACCTAATGTAGGATCTRGAGTAGAGGATCCACTTTTTCATAGTGAATCATTTAGGACCCTGGCTCACAATGTTGGAACTTCCAATCCTAGTTCCATCCCTTTGACAATACATGATYTGTACGRTAACYTAGGAGMGAGTCTTGATCGACCTATGGAATCACAAGTGACTGAGACATTTKTTGCCTATATGGTACCTTTAGACCATTTTACTGGTACTACCAATAATGTCATCACCGTTTCAGACCAAATGTTGATTGGTTCTCACTCGATTCCTACTCTTGAGATGGCCCATTCTACTATGGTCGCACAAGCTACCAAGATTCCTACTGGAAATGTGGTTATCTCCCAAGATCCTATTAGGACAGCACTTCCACCTATACCAAATCCATCACTTCCCCCTAGGTATAGATCTATGAATACTTCCATTGTTATCCCCACCTAGGTTCCATCTGGAGGTTCTGGAATTTATGTTCCTCTTAGGTATAATGTTGGTATTGTTTTTGTTCCTACACCTTCCTAGGTTCTCTTCGGATGGCCTTTTATTCCTCCTCGACATTTTCTTAGAGGATATGGCCCTAGTGGCTCCAATACACTTGGAGGCACCAATCTTTCTGTCACTTCTAGTTTTCAGATTCCTGTGGGAGTTCAACCCCAAATTGAGGGACAACCTCAATTTAGGGGGCAACCTCAAATTGGGGTACAACCTCAACTTGGGGGGAAACCTCAATTTGGAGTCCATAACCCAGTTTATGGACAAAAAGTACCCGTGTTACCATCTCAACCTTGGAATCTTCCTTTCCAAGGAAATCAACAACCAGCTCGAGGGAAACATTCTCAATTTAATTATTTTGTTCCTCCCAATTTCGGTCAACTGTACCCAGGTTCTATGAATCCTACTTGGGGTCTGAACTTTCAATCCAATGTTCCTTTCCAAGGGAACATACTTACTCAACCCAACCCCATGGGATATTTGTCTCAAAATCCTCCACAACCAAATCTTTGAGGACTATCTAATTATTTGCAAACTTCTTATGGTCCCACTGGTATATCTATGAGACTTCCTCCCCAAAAATATCAGTTCCCACAAGTGAACAGGAAACTGCCTTTTTTGGCCACCTTGGATTTACCAGATTTGTCTAGGATCTTGAACGATCATATTTTACACTCTCCTTATTGGCCTGTCATCCCAGCCAAACTATCATCTGACATTCCTAAGTTTGACGGTTAATTGGGAGAGGACCCAAATAATCATGTTATGACTTTCCATCTTTGGTGTTCATCCAACTCATTGATGGATGACTCCATTCGATTGTGATTTTTTCAACAGACTCTCACGAGTTTGGAAATAAAGTGGTACATTGAGTTACTGTGAGGTTTATTTAATGACTTTAATACCCTAGCCATGGATTTTCTAACACACTACCAATTTCCTATTCGTTATGAGATAGGAACTGAAATTTTGAGTTCTTTTAAACAATCTTCTTCCACTCATATTTCTAATCACATCCATGAGTGGAGGGGGAGAAGACGGTTAATCAAAGTTCCCCTTCCTGATCAAATGTTGGTTGAGTGGTTTACTAAATCACTCATTGGTCCTATTGCACGCGATGTTTCCATGGGTGGTGTTGTCACTGAAGAGAAGGATATTAGTCATGCTCAATATCTAGATCTTGTTTATTCACAAACATGAACACTTTACGACTTGATCCCTGACGCTCCTCACCCTTCCATGAATCTTACCTTGACACATCCTATAACTTCTCATGTTGATAATGGTGTGATTAACACCTTCCATGATGAGACTCAGTCCACACAATCCACTCACACCAATCCCAAATATAATAATTCTAATGCACAAAATACTCCTGCTCCTACTCCTTCCACCGGTAAGACTACTAAGGTTAATTCGGTTCAATCCACACATATGGAGAAAAACCAAAATAAAAAGAAAGGGAAGGGTAAGAATGAGGAGGAAAAGAATAATAATCAACAAACAAAAAACCCCAAAACACAGCCCGTTGATGATAAAGATAAGTGCAAACCTCGATATCCTTGCCTTATTTGTTGTGACGATCATTACACGAAAGGTTGTCCATGATGTGTCAAGGTTACTAAGTTCATCCAAGGGACCGGGGAACCTCCTACACTTGTCGTTCTTTCACAACCTTTCCCTTCTCAATAGAAAGCCCAATTGGTCATTCATGACCAAGCCTTTCCTTCTACCACTTCTTATGTCCTTATGTGTTGATCCGTAAAGATCTTTTAATGACTGTGGTTGAGTTTTTAATTGCATGTGTTAATTGACCATTTGAGAAGCTTAATGAAAGAATGAGGAAATAAGAGGAATTATGACAGCCAAATACACATATGCATATCTGAAATTAAGTAATAAACAACAAACCATAACACGAGAATTGATAATGGAGTTTGGCACAACGTTGCCTACGTCTCCGGGCCTTTGTCTCTGTGGGGGATTCTTATTTATTTATGTTCAAAGCTCAAAAAATACATCACAGCAGTGCCAATTGGCTACAAGACTGATCTGGTCATGTTCTTCCATATCTCTAGAACCCAGCAAAAGAAACGACACGCTAAATGGATGGCCGGAGCTCCCAGAAATGGTCGGCAAGTGTCTGCTCCTCAATAGCTTCCCTGCATATAAATGGATTTGGCTTGGATTCCATTCAGCATAAATCTGCTCTGACTGCCCTCCATGGCCTCAAACAAGCCTGGTTTATATAGATCTAAAGTTGATTATCCATCCCCAACGTCCTCCCCAAATCTGGCCTCCAAAAATGCCCAATATCTCCCAAAAATGGATAAAATCCATTACTTACAAGCATAAAATCAATTAAAAATCCATAACTATATAAAAAAAATCACTTTATGTTTAATAATAGGGCCTAAGCCCCTCTGTCTGGTGCGCACCCCCTAAACTTGATCATATGGAAAAGATGTGTCCAAGTGCTAGCCCATAAGGCTGTGCGCTGGCCCCCCTTATCCCGACATATCTGGTCATATTGCGCCATTCCATAGGACCGCGCCTCCTATCCTTATGCTTGGCCTATGGTATTACCCATGGTCTTATGCCAGAGGGTGCGCCCCTATCTGTGGCCCCTGCCCAATATTCCCGCGCAGGTTAACCCCCCCACGCTCCTGGTTATATGGGGCGGTTACATGCAATATACCGTGGGCTAGGGCTAAGCCCCAGCCCTTTCCACCTCCGTTTAGACTTTGCATCAAACTCAAATATAATTTTTTCCATATAGTTATCAAGTAACACCAGTGGAGCAGGCGGTTAGCCCAGTCCTTCCAGTCCGTAGCTTGGAGGAGAAGGTCAAGGGTTCCACTCCGGTGGAGACCCCATATTTTGAATAACCCAACGAGCCAACCAATGGGTGCCACATGGCACCTCAACAACTAATCAGACACTGCCACTTGTCAAACACTGATTCATCCACCTATTTTCCGAGTTGTCAGCTCCGTACTACCACATCACTGCCCTGTCAGCATGCCACTGTGTCTGCCACATCAGCCTGTGCCACATGTCACCCTTATAGTGGTGACATGTGTCACCCTCTGACTGGTCCAAATGTACCTATATTATGCCCCATCACCTGCCATGTGTCATCACCAGGAGCTGCCACGTCAGTTGTGTGACTGTATGGCCTGTACAATCAGCTTGCCACATGGGACTGTACGGACTGTACAGTCACCCATTTTTTTTTGCCTATTTGGGTTTTCGAACAGAATGTGATATCTTTCGCATACGAAGCCCATTTGATGAAGTAAATATATGGCCAAAATCAGGAAGACAAGTCGAACGCAATGGCATTGGTTTCGTTGGATTCCGAGCACTTTCATTTTTGAGCCTTTTTGAGCCCTGTCAGGCTCCTGGATCTGATTATGGATCACACCTCCCCACTAAAAGACCTTTTGGTCCACAAAAGGTTACTGACTAGTTAAAAATCTTGAGATAGGCCACCCGGCTTGTCCTCTGTCTCTGAACTCTGTCCTGTGCACCTGTCCCATCAAGATCAACTGTAACACAATCATGAAAACTGACAATATATTGTTAGCCATTTGAACTCTGTTACATCTTACTGAAGCCACTATCATCTAGGTAGACAACATTACTAATGACATCATCAAAAATATGACTGCAAATGAGTTGATATACTTTTAGTATTTGCACGACATGAGCTTATCTTGAAGCAACTTATGATTGATTTTCCATTCAACAATCATTTCTTGTTCTTTCTTAAGATAGATTACTTCATTTGAAACAATTATTGGTTTGTTTCTTGCTTGCACTGCCTTCTTTAATTGTTCCATTGTTTGAAGTGTTTTATTTGATTTAACATGATGAGCATGAACCACATAATCTTGAACTGCTTTGGTTAATTGATATTGATTCTTTGTCTAGTAGAAGATTGCCTTATGATCATATAAATATGGACTACCTAAGACCATTCCAGATTCTTTTAACAACACTACATCACATGTTACTTCATCCACATACTTAGATGAAATTGCAAATTTGACTGTGCACTGCTTTGTTATGTGCATTTGATGATGATTGCTTATCCATTTNTATCTCCCAAAAATGGATAAAATCCATTACTTACAAGCATAAAATCAATTAAAAATCCATAACTATATAAAAAAAATCACTTTATGTTTAATAATAGGGCCTAAGCCCCTCTGTCCGGTGCGCGCCCCCTAAACTCGATCATATGGAAATGATGTGTCCAAGTGCTAGCCCATACGGCTGTGCGTTGGCCCCCCTTATCCCGACATATCTGGTCATATTGCGCCATTCCATAGGACCGCACCTCCTATCCTTACGCTTGGCCTATGGTCTTACCCCTGGTCTTATGGCATAGGGTGCGCCCCTATCTGTGGCCCCTTCCCAATATTCCCGCGCAGGTTAAACCCCCCATGCTCCTGGTTATATGGGGCGGTTACATGCAATATACCGTGGGCTAGGGCTAAGCCCCAGCCCTTTCCGCCTCTGTTTAGACTTTGCATCAATATCAAATATAATTTTTTCCATATAGTTATCAAGTAACACCAGTGGAGCAGGCAGTTAGCCCAGTCCTTCCAGTCCGTAGCTTGGAGGAGAAGGTCGAGGGTTCCACTCCGGTGGAGACCCCATATTTTGAATAACCCAACGATCCAACCAATGGGTGCCATGTGGCACCTCAACAACTAATCAGACACTGCCACTTGTCAAACACTGATTCATCCACCTATTTTCCAAGTTGTCAGCTCCGTACTACCACATCACTGCCCTGTCAGCATGCCACTGTGTCTGCCACATTAGCCTGTGCCACATGTCACCCTTATAGTGGTGACATGTGTCACCCTCTGACTGGTCCAACTGTACCTATATTATGCCCCATCACTTGCCATGTGTCATCACCAGGAGCTGCCACGTCAGTTGTGTGACTGTATGGCCTGTACAGTCAGCTTGACACATGGGACTGTACGGACTGTACAGTCACCCATTTTTTTTTGCCTATTTGGGTTTTCGAACAGAATGTGATATCTTTCGCATACGAAGCCCATTTGACGAAGTAAATATATGGCCAAAATCAGGAAGACAAGTTGAACGCAATGGCATTAGTTTCGTCGGATTCCGAGCACTTTCATTTTTGAGCCTTTTTGAGCCCTGTCAGGCTCCTGGATCTGATTCTGGATCACACCTCCCCACTAAAAGACCTTTTGGTCCACAAAAGGTTACTGACTAGTCAAAAATATTGAGATAGGCCACCCGGCTTGTCCTCTGTCTCTGAACTCTGTCCTGTGCACATGTCCCATCAAGATCAACTGTAACACAATCATGAAAACTGACAATATATTGTTAGCCATTTGAACTCTGTTACATCTTACTGAAGCCACTATCATCCAGGTAGACAACATTACTAATGACATCATAAAAAATATGACTGCAAATGAGTTGATATACTTTTAGTATTTGCACGACATGAGCTTATCTTGAAGCAACTTATGATTGATTTTCCATTCAACAATCATTTCTTGTTCTTTCTTAATATAGATTACTTCATTTGAAACAATTATTGGTTTGTTTCTTGCTTGCACTGCCTTCTTTAATTTTTCCATTGTTTGAAGTGTTTTATTTGCTTTAACATGATGAGCATGAACCACATAATCTTGAACTTCTTTGGTTAATTGATATTGATTCTTTGTCCTGTAGAAGAGTGCCTTACGATCATATAAATATGGACTACCTAAGACCATTCCACATTCTTTTAACAACACTACATCACATGTTACTTCATCCACATACTTAGATGAAATTGCAAATTTGACTGTGCACTGCTTTGTTATGTGCATTTGATGATGATTGCTTATCCATTT
>JZKD02S2039624.1:30038-40402 GCA_000966675.3 Picea glauca | reverse complement strand
CCTTGCTTGAGAAGAATAGTCCAGATATCTCATTGTTCTACTCCGAGGGCAGATATTCTTTCAGATCTCACAGATGTGAGTGAAAGATTGGCCCAGATGATTCAGTTTATATCATTACATTGTTTCTGTGCAGGTTGGTATCAGATGATTGTTATGAAGACTGTATGACAGTAGATGTATACTACTGTGGTGGATGTGTTCCACTGTTCGTGACTATACGTTGCTGATTAAGTACTTGTGTGTTACTTGGTGTGGTAGTGTACCACTGGATTGTAGTTATGTACTACTATGGATAGACACAATTGTGTTCTAGTTTGTTCTAATTGCCTTGAAGACTATCAACAGTTTATTGGAAATAATTATCATCCAGATGAATGATGAATAGAGATTTTCCAGACAGAAAATGGTTTAGAACATTTACTCTTCTAGATTAGAAGAATGGCTCTTGTATCACTCTGTGGAGTGAGCATCATGTCTGATTACTCAGATAGAGTATGGTTTCGAGAGATGATGCAGCTGATGATGATGATGGTGCTCATGATCTAGTCTATATAACTATGTTGATGCAAACATGGGACTCTTTCCCATGGATCACAAAACCTTGTGGTTGCTCCTCTATTACATCGTTCAAGAAATTAGTCTTGATATCCATCTATTGTAATTTCCATTCCATTGCGAAAGCAATCACAATAATCAATCTGATGGAAGTGTATTTTGCTATAGGAGAAAATGTTTCATCGTATTCTTCTCCCTCTCTGGGAGAATCCTCTAGCCACAAATCTTGCCTTGTACTTCTCTATGCTATCGTTTGCAACATGCTTGATCTTGTAGATCCATTTGGAAATTACTATTGACTTCCCTTATGGTCTCAGAACCACGTCCCACACATCATTCTTCATGATGGACTGATACTCCTCCATCATGGCATCCTTCCATTCTTGCTTCTCAACAACTTCTTCAAAGGTGGAAGGCTCTGAATCAATGATGTTGCTCATTAGTGCCACAAAGCTGGAAAACTTTTGTGGTCTCTTGCTCTCTCTAAAAGAGCCTTTGGGAGTTGCATGTCCTTCAGCTTCCTGTAAGGTGTTCCGGAGCCAATCTAGTCTCTTTCTTTTGACTGCAGCTTCTCTGGGTGGATCTACAGGTCTCTCTGGCTCTATCATCTCATTCTGAACTTCTGGAATGGGTTCCTCTGGTATAGAGTCTTCCATGACTACTTCCCTTGGAGCCTCCTACTCCTCTTGATCCTCATCCATGCGAGACTCCCTTGATCTCCTGAAGGCTTCGAAGTCTCACTGTATCCAACGAATGTGCCCTTCTTTCCTGAAGGTTCCAACTTCGTTCTCTTCTCCTTTGGAACATCTATAAACACTAGACAACCAAAAATCCTCAAGTGACTGATTTTTGGTTTCTTTCCAGTGAACACCTCTTCAGGTGTCTTGTTCCCTAATATCTTGTGAGGACTTCTATTTTGGACATACACAGTTGTACTGGATGCTTTTTCCCATAAGTGCATGGTTAGGCCTTGGTCATGGATCATCGCTTTTGTTTCTTCTACAATGGATCTATTCTTTCTTTATACAACCCCATTCTGCTGGGGGTTGTAGGGAGTTGTTAGCTCCTTAATCCTTGCTTCTTTGGAAAAGTCTTTAAACTCCTTTGAGGTGTACTCACCTCCATTATTAGATCTCAAGACTTTAATCTTCCTTTCAGAGAGATTTTCAACTAAAGCCTTGAATTCCTGAAACTTGTTGAAGACGTCATCTTTTGTTTTCAAGAAGTAGATCCCTGTCTTTCGAGAATAGTCATCTATGAATAAGACATAGTATACAAAGTTGCCTAAAGATGGCACCATTGTCTGTTCGCATACATCGAAGTGTATGATGTCCAAGATACCCATGGACCTGTTGTCACTGCTATAAAAGCTTCCCTTGACATTCTTGCCAAGTGCGCAACCTTTGCATACTCCATCACGTTCTACTTGAATGTCAGGTA
Source organism: Picea glauca (assembly GCA_000966675.3). Classification (NCBI taxonomy): domain Eukaryota; kingdom Viridiplantae; phylum Streptophyta; class Pinopsida; order Pinales; family Pinaceae; genus Picea; species Picea glauca. The sequence continues at coordinate 38,407 of JZKD02S2039624.1, read as the reverse complement.
GACCTGTAACCATATTGCTCAATATCGGTAGTGCTTTATAGTTTATGTGAACAAGTATTTGGTGCCATAGGTCACTTGAGCTAACACTGTTGTGTACAAGGGCTTGTTCTTGATGTCCCTTCAATTTATATAGTCCTCCCTCTCGAACACCAATCACGGTAGCTTTCTCAATGCTTGAATTCTTGGGCGATAGAAGAACTTGGCCATCCACAAAAGCTACTCTAAAGCCTTTATCTTCTAAAGTAGAGATGGAAAGTAAATTCTTCTTTAAGTTTTGTACAAACAAAATAACTTTAATTAAAGGACGGTTACTTGAGTCAAGTTGTTGGGAGGCTTCTCTAACGCCTTTGACTGCATGCCTAGAATCATCTACAAGCTCCACTTGAAGAGATGAGGTCCTTTCTGTCAGACTTGAAAGAGAATTTCTGGATTTGGTCATGTGCTTGGAAGCACCGCTATCTATGAGCCAAGTGTCACTCCCTTGAGTGATAGTTCCCGTGAGTGCTGAAACAAATACAAATTCTTCATTCTTTGACTTGTTCTCTTCAGCTTCTTGTTCTGGAAGCATCTGCTTGATATGATCCAATAACTCATTCTCTTCTAGAATGAGGATAACTTTGTGCTTCCGGGATCTGAAGTTATTTTCTCCATCCAATCTATCTTCAACTCTCATGTTGGTTGACATTTTTCGCTGGTAGAAGCCCTAGCACTAAAAAATCTCGATTTTTCAAACTTCACCAAACTGCATGCTGAGGGTTTCAGGGGGTGCGCTAGGGTAGGGTGCATTGCTCTATGAAATAATTATCCCCAACAACCTTGGTATAGTGCTCAACGAGCTTGACAAAGTATTGCAACTGCAAGGTACTGCTGCAGTGATCTTCCTTCCAATGGTCAAATTGTTTTGAAGGTAACCCACTTTGATACCATGCTAGATTTTCTTTCTTTTCATAGCATTAGGGTTACCAGTGTTCTTTTACTTATTTACCATTAACTTATATATATCATGTACTGAGCAATAGCGGCATAAACAAAAGACAAAAGAACACAAGAGATTTATCCTAGGAAAACCCCAAATGGGGGAAAAACCCAACAACCTTTCTTAGATAGATTATGTTCACAAAGAAAGTCCAATCATGAACCAACAAATAAACCCTAGCACAAAGGTTAGCTCAAGTTACAACCAGAAATACCACCCAGTTGCAACAACAACACAATACCAAGATAGCGCACCTTTTCCAAGGGTCGTGCACAAGAGAGAAATACCAGAAAGACTGAACAAGAAAAATCTTTGTCACTGCAGCGGCTGTGTCACCCTTCCTTACGCTTGCGCCTTACTTCTGTGTAGATGAGAGAGTGTGAGTGAGTGTGTCCAAATGAGCTAAGGCGCCTCCTATTTAAAGCCTTCCTGTCCTCTTCACTGGACCGACTTCTCTTTTGGGAAGGTGTCACTTATTTATTCTTTATTCTTCTGAGCCGACTTCTCTTCTAGGGTATTTCCACATCTGTTCAATGGTTCTCTTGCTTCTGGAATCTTCTTCTCGTCTAAGAAAGGTCATCTAGGAAGGAAAGTACCTCCCGCAGCTACCAAAACATCAACAAGAAACACTATGCCAACTACTGCAATATCCGACCAATAACCAATGAAGACTATCCAATATATAGGAGAGGAGTATGAAGAAAATAGGAGTTAATGCACATGAGGGAATAAGTGTGAGTGAGAAATTTAGGAATTAATGTGCATGAGGGAATAAGTGTGACTGAGTAATTCACATAGGTGAGTTATGAGTGAGAGTGTATGCGTATGGTGAGTTAAATAATGACTAAGATGCACAAAGGATAATTTTATCTTTCCAACGCATGTTAGATTGTTAAATTTGGCCAAGTGATGAGGGAGTTATGAGTTAAAGGGAAATTCTCCCTATTTTTTAGGGATTTCCTAAAATCTAGGAAATTTGCATTTAAAAGCAATTTAGGGAGAATTTTTAGAAACTGTTTGCATGGAAAGCGAGAATATGGAAAGTGAGGAATAGAGTGAGAAAAATTAGCCTTGTGATCCAGGTGGACATTGGTGGCCACCCACCTTTTCCACTGGCTCAAAGCACAATTATCCATTTTGGCAATTTTTCTACACTTTTTCGGGTCCTGCAATTCCAAGGCCATTTTAAGGCCTTAAACAACGTTTTTTGGGCACAACGATGCCCAAATGATAGCTAGAGGCATGGTATGGGCCGAACAAAATGTGTACTCCTCAACTAGACCTTTCCGACGAGGTATCGAGTGCCCCAAACAAAGATCGTAAGAAAAAGTGACACCCTCGGAAAGTTGACGTATCAACTATCCCCATTGAGGCCTACAAACCTTTTGGCATTTCGTCTCTCGAGGATAGGTTTTGGATGTTTAGGGCTTTTCAATTATGCTTTATGTTAAAAAGGCCTTTGAAGCCTCATTGTAATCAACTTCTTGCGAATGAGCGTAGCCGACACATCTCTTCTCAGAGATAAGCTAACCACCATTCTAGCTAGCTTGTGTGCTTTTGCATTTTATAGTCTTTTGTATTTTCAGACAGTCATTAATAGAATCCGAGTTTCACTGTATTATTGTGTTCTGTGCCATATCTCTGTGTATTTCCTTGTCATATCTCTATTATATTTATGCCTCCATATCATTCTCAAAATAATTCGGAATCAGTGGTATCAGAATAGTATGCTCCTTGTCATTCTTAGTGCATGTCCCCGACGAGGTCAGGGTATAGAGAGTTGGGTTTCGAGTTTGTTTCTCTTGAAGACAGTCGCTTTGCACACCCAAGCAACCTCTAACAGCGGAAGAAAAGAGGGACAACGAGGCAGGAGATCCTTACAAATTGTTGCTTGAGGAAGCCCTCGTGCAACAGAGGAACGAGATGATGGATAATTTCGCCCAGATCCTTTGGCGGCTGCCGACAATAACGGAAGCACCTTCAACCAACAGTCACTTCATAGGTGCGATGCCCTTCAAGGTACAGGTTAACTTTGATATTCCTTTATTTGAAGGCCAAATAGACGTCGATGCTTTGAAAAAATGCTTAAGTCTGCGAGAGGGTTATCTCTGTCCAAAATTTTTTCAACAGTGAAAAAATCACCTTCGCGCTCCTTAAGGCCCTTCCCCATGTCAGAGATTGGTGGGAGGCTTACTGTGAGCAACATGCCAAGGAAGAGTTTTCAATTTTTGGGCTAGGACCCACTTGGGTGGCTTTTGTTGATGCCCCCAAGGAACAATATTACCGTGTTGGAAATTATGATGACTAGTACATGAGATGGACCACACTGAGCCAAGAGAGGGGCCAAATGGTGTTGGAGTTCACAAATACCTTCCATACCTTGCGCACCAAGTTGGGTATCAAAGACTCCGAGCGACATTTGGTCCTAAAATACCGCGGGGCTCTACACAGGTACATCCAAACCGAAATTGAGTTTTTGGACATCTTGTCATTGGGAGCCGCTTATTAGTATGTTGTCAAAATTGAGTAGAAATTTAAGCAGCAGAACAAGCGAGAGTTCATGTCTGCAAATACGCAACAACGAAAGTATGGTAAGGGTGACCCTAACTCCCAGGCCAAAGAACATAGCAAGGATGTCCAACCCCAGGATAACCAACCCAAGCCACCAACAAAGAAGGGTATTGGGAAGTCGAAGAAGGACACTGGAAAGTGGTGCAAGTTCCACAAAATCCCTTGGCACAATACTAATGAATGTCGCTCCAAACAACCATTGTTGGCTGAGGCAGAAGCCCCAGGGTTAGATGCTGACTCAGACTTTGATTTATAACTGGAAAAGGGAAAGCGGATCATTGTCGGGGAACCCAATGTCGCCATTGCTACCACAAAAGTCCAGCCAGAGGAACCGGAGAAGCCTAAAGAAGGGGAGTGCCTCTTCCACTCACAGATGTGGGTGAAGGGGACCCAACTCCATTTCATTGTTGACAATGGTAGCCATAAGAACCTGATCTCAGCAGAGATTGTCAAGAGGTTGAACCTAACAATGATGTCACATCCTCAACCATACACCATCGGTTGGCTCAACTAGGGGCGAGACATCCATGTTAGCCAACAATGTTGGCTACACTACATCATCAAACCCTTCAAAGACTAGGTATTGTGTGTTGTTTCACCCCTTGAATTTTGTGATGTTTTGTTAGGACAATTGTATATGTGGAAGTGTCATGTTGCTTATGAATCTAGGCCCCGTAGTGTCATTATTACTTTGGGAGATCAACTCTACAGGGTACCAGAGGCAGTCCCAAAGGTTGCAATCTCTCTGATCTCTGCGAAGTAGTGTAGAAAGGTGGTCTCTCAGACCAAGAGGTTTGTCCTCTTTATGGTTCGATTGACAGGTGAACGAAAGGTCATTGCAACCATTGAAAGCTTTGCACGGGGTCTCTCTGCACAACAGTGACAGGTGGACAAGATAATAGAGGAATACAAAGACATTCACCTCACCTACTGGGGTTCCTATGCACTGTCAGGTAAAGCACTCAATTGATCTGACACCCGGTGCTCCTCTGTCTAACGACCCTGTGTATAAGCATTCTCTTATGGAGAATGAAGAAATCAAACGCCAGATACAAGAATTAATTTTGAAGGGCCACATCAGACCAAGCTCCTCACCTTGCAGGAGCCCAATTGTTCCGGTACAGAAGAAGGACGGGACATGGCGACTTTGTATTGATTACAGAGCCCTGAACAAGATCACAGTGAAGAACCAATACCCAATTCCTCGGATTGATGATCTTCTCGATCAACTCAAGGGAGCCAAGTTTTTTCAGTAAGATTGATCTGAAGTCGGGCTAACACCAGGTGCCGATTAAGTAAATTGATGTGTGGAAGACGACCTTCAAGTCTAAAGAAGGTCTCTTTGAGTGGTTGGTCATGCCTTTCGGCTTGACTAAGGCTCCGACCACATTCATGCGAATGATGGATGATATATTACGACCAATCACAAACTCCTTTGTGGTTGTATATTTGGATGACATCCTCATCTTCAACAAAACATGGGAGGAACATTTGGAGCATATTAAGCAGGTCTTGGGCACCTTGTGACAACACGAGTTATATGCCAATTTGGAGAAATGTTCCTTTGGCATGTAGAGAATCCAATATCTGGGATACATCATGGATGAGCAGGGTGTACATGTGGATCCAACCAAGATCCAAGTCATCCATGATTGGTCAGCCCTGAAGACAATGACCGAGCTCCGCAGCTTCTTGGGCCTGGCCAACTTCTACCGTTGGTTTGTGTTGGGGTTCTCTCATATTGCTTGGGTCCTAAGCCAGGTGACCAAAGGTGGAGCGAAGGCCAAGTTTGTGTGGTCTGCGCCCCAACAAAAAACATTCGAGGATTTGAAATCCCACCTCTGCTCAACACCAGTCAAGAAATGCCATGGTCTAGGTCGAACAAAATGTGTACTTAGCTAGATCTTTTCGATGAGGTGTTGAGCGCCCCAAATGGAGATCGTATGCAAAAGTTACACCCTTATAAAGTTGACGTATCAACTATCCCTGTTGGGGACCACAAACCTTTTGGCGTTTCATCTCCCAGGGTTAGGGTTTTCTCAATTATGCTTTATGTTAAAAGGGCCTTTGGAGCCTCATTGTAATCAACTTCTTGCAAATGAGCATAGCCGACACAACTCTTCTCAGAGATACGCTACCACTATTCTAGTTAGCTTGTGTGCTTTTGCATTTTACAATCTTTTGTATTTTTAGACAGTCATTAATAGAATTTGAGTTTCACTGTGTTACTGTGTTCCGTGCCATATCTCTGTGTATTTCCTTGTTATATCTCTATTATATTTCTTCCTTTATATCGTTCTCAAAATAATCCATATCACCTTGAGTGGCTAAACTTTCTCCAGACAATGCCACCTCACCCATGCACCACGTCTTTAGCTTATTTAATTCTCATTTAATACATAATCTTTGGAAAATGCGCCCTTGGTCCATGATGCCATTTAGATGCCACATCATCCTGATACTCTCCCACATGTCGAAATTTGAGCTTTCCACTTGGCACTGCTGGAGATGATAATGACTACTAAAAATAGAAATTTCCAAAAATAGCCATCTGGTTGCAAAAGTTTGAAACTCGTTGAAATTGACCCAAACTCTCCACAAATGCTCTGAATGATTAGGAGACCACCATCATGTGTCTACTACTAAAAATAAACATTGCTAAAAATAGAAAGTCCTCGCATGTCCATGATATTATAATCATTGGATTCGATTTTCCACGAGGAACACGAATCCGCAATAAGAATTGACATGCGAGCCCTGGTGCCCAACCTGCTAAAAATAGAGATATGTGCCAAATCATCCCGAAAAAGGCCCACAAGATTCTGAATATCACAGGGATCAATTATATGTGCTCAGAATTTGAATCTGGGGCTTGGAGATCAAGCTGCTAAAAATAGAAAGTTCTTGCATGTTGCTTGGAAAATTGCTATCGATCCTAGAATCATGCAAGAACTCTCCCTATATGCTCAAAACTACTCCAACTATCAAGAGACCCACTCAAACCGTGTCTCCTAAAAAGTAGCAACACCTAATGTATGTAGACATCTCTCTCAAATGCATGGGAAACCAAGCTAACTCTACCTTTGAACAAACAACCATGTACCGATCATATACCTACCTTTGATGACAACCAACCTCTTGCTAAAACAAAATGCTCAACTCTAGGAGAATGTCAGGATGCCAACCAAAATAGTGCATGTTGGCTCTTAACCCACAAGATTTTCAAGGGTGAAAATCTAGGGGTTAACAAGGTCTAGAAGAGGTAAGGAACACAACAAGGTAATTGGTTCACCTGTACGAGACAATAAACAATCCAAAGCATAATTACCAAGTTATATAACTCATTAATGACCTCTGAGACACTGGATAATCAATAAATTCAACGACTATTGATAAATTACAACAGTGAAATAATATATAACAACAATTAATGTTTTGCAACAACAATAATAACACACAAAATATATACATATAAATATTACATAATAATAATCATAATATTAGCAACAATACTAATTAATGGTTAATTAATGAAAGGGAAAGAGATATACCTTTTCACCTTGTGGCCAGTCAATGCCTATATGTATATTGCCATGAGGATCATTGTAATCATCTTATCTCGTTATTCATAATTTTATTAAAGACTATCCTATATGGATTTCTGTTATTTGTCTTTTTTACATTGGATGTTTTCTTAGCGGATGAACATTTTTCGTCACATTAGTATTAGAGCCTCGTTTTTCTGATCCTGACCATTGGATGATCTGGCTTTTGGCCAACCTCCATTCAAAGTTTCTCTGCTTATTAGGTCGTGTTAACCCCTAGATTTTCTCCCTTGAAAATCTTGAAGCTTAAGAGCCAGCATATGCTAGTTTGGCTAGCATTCTGAGATTCTCCCAGAGTTTAGCACTCGCGGTTAGCAGAAGTTGGTTCCCATCAGAGGCATGTATATGATCGGTACATGGTCGCTTAGTTCAGAGAGAGAGTTGGCTTGATTTCCCATACATTTTGAGAGAGATGTCTACATACAATAGGTGTTGCTACTTTTTAGGAGACACGGTTTGAGTGGGTCTTTGATAGTTTGGAGCAGTTCTGAGCATATAAGGATGGTGCTTGCATGATTCTAGGCCCGATAACACTTTTTTGGGTGACATGCAAGAACTTTCTATTTTTAGCAGTTTGGGCTCCGGGCCCCAAATTCAGATTCTGAGCACATATTGTGGATCCTTGAGACATTTTGAGTCTTTTTACTTTTTTTGGGATGATTTGTCACAAATTACTGTTTTTAGTAGGTTGAGCACTAGGGCTCGCATGTTGATTCTAATTGGGGATTTGGATTCCTTGCGGGAAATCTATTCCAATGAGTATAAATTCATGGACATGTAGACAAATTACTTACTTCCATAAATTGCTATGCCAAGAGAAACCCTAGTTGCAACAAAGATCATCCAAGAAAGTAAAGCATCCACCAACAATCCAAGAGACAAGAAGAAAAGAAGGCTAACTTTTCTAGAGCTCCTCCTCACTTTTGTGAAGGAAGAAGTGATGATGATAAAATGAAATGAGCACCTCCTCTATTTATATGAGGTAAACAAGTGATATTGTCCACAAAATGTTATAATTTTAAGTTACAAGTGGGGGTGACCCCTCCAAAATAGCCTCTACAACAATAATAAATGCAAATATAAATCATAAAACCACATGTGTGGTGATGTCAAGCCTCCTAGAGGTGAAGGAGGGCCTCCCAAGGCCATGTGTCATCCAAAGTGCAAACAAGGTAGAATTGCCATGCCACCTCAAATCATCATGTGGTGTCCATGTG
>JZKD02S2039624.1:19422-29988 GCA_000966675.3 Picea glauca | reverse complement strand
CTCATACCTAGGAGGTAGTTAGAGTAATGCATACTAGCAAAGAAGCAGACAAGGAGGGGTTCTAGGTCGGGCTTTGCAAGCATGGTCTTCATGTTTTGGATGATCACTTAGCTGACCTGTCAGAGCATAAGGGGAAAAAATATTATGAAAATGGGAACTAACATACATCTGACCTCAAAAGGGTTGTCTATGAGAGAGCCATCCAACATGTGAAGACCAAGCACTTGTCTGCGGCCACTTTACGCTTGAGGAAGTCAAAGAAATTTTTTGACTCCTCTTCCCCTCCTAAATCCACTGAAGGTGGGAGTGGACCTCAATGCCCCTTGCAATATAGTTCTCATCTCTGTGCACCGCCATCTCCAACTTTTCAACCTCTTGAAGAGAAACATTGTGAAGATCCTACTCCAGAATGATGCAAACCTCCTCAAGTCTAAGTCAAGCTTCCTACAACTCTTTTTGTTTTGTGAGCCATCATCTAGCCTTGACCATGCATGGACTTAATAGTGCGGGAAATAGTGGCCTCCCACCAAAGAATTCATCCTTGAGCTCTCACTATTCTAGGGGAAAGGAACCAAACTCTTTGAATTAGGGCATGGAAATTTGGTGACTCCAAATGAGATATGATCAACTTGAATAGAGGAGGTGAGTCAACATTGAACAACATGACCCAAAGAAACCATGGTCTGAATTGGAAGGTGATTCAAAATTATTACATCCATCAACACATCTATTGGATGAAGCCTACTTGCAAAGGACACATTGTCCCAGGGTCCATAGAAACAATCCAATCTAGCCTGCACTCAGTCATGCCCTTATCTATAATTGGTCCAAGTGAACCAATTGCCATAGTCAAGCTACTTTTGTTTCCAAATTGGGGTCAAATATTTGAAGGGAGTCCTTAAATCGACACAATGCTTGCTTCTCCGCACCACTGACCACTAAACTTAGACTGCCAAATTTGTCATCCTCCCACTCCACCATGTTGAAGTCCTTGCAAACATTCCACTTCGTCGGTGGAAGAGAGGAAGCCATCCAATCCCAAACTCTACTATACTTCATACAGAGGTTAGGAGCATAAATCAAACACAAACTAATCAATCGGTCCTAGATCACACATTGATCCTTTGGATTCAAGCCAGAAGCTACTAGAAAGTTCTGCAAATATGAGAGGGCAACCACCACCCCTCCACTCCCTAAGAATGCTTTAAAGTTCAAAAAGGGCCATTCAAACAATAACTATTCTGATTCTGAAGCTCAAACCCCACCAACTGGGCTTCCTATATGAAAACTACATTCAGTCGGAATGTGTGATGATGATTCCCAGTTGCAAGCAGATTGTTAGAGGAATTGATAGTCTTTTTTTAAAACTTTTCCTGAGTTTTTTTGGAGTTTTTGCAAAGTCTGAGACAAATTCTTACTCTTTGGCCACCTCAAGCTCTTCACCGAGTTGAGTTTCGTAACCTTGGCAAGGGATCTTACCTACTCGAGGTGGTTGTGTAAATCCTCTTTTCAGCAGCAGTTTCCCACTCACAGCATAAAGTGAGGTCACTTTCTCCTAAGCAGGAAAGAAATAATGAGAACTCCTAATATTAATGTAAAACAAGTGGATGTAATATTGTATTATAAGCCTTTTCATTTTCTTCTTGTACCATTTTCCTTCTTTAGTGTTTCTTCTTATTCAAGTTAACATTTATGGATGAGAAATCTTTTCTTCTCATTCAAGTTTTCCCTTTATGAATGAGATTTATTTAAATGCTAGCCATTGTACTTTATTTTATATATACACAATACAATATAGAGTGCACAGAATGTATAGGTAGCAAATACTTCTCTCATGTGCTTCTGTGATCTCGTCTGATTGCTTCTGTTTTCATTGCTTTCTCTCTTTTCATCTGTGGGTGTGCATGATACTTTTTCTTTTATTTCCTATGCTTTTTGGTGTATGCTCATGATTTAGAGAGGAAAGTCGATGAAAAGCTTTTGGGTCTAACTGGTTGTACTATGGTGATTATGGTTGACAGATCAGCAGATAATTCATCGAGATGTAAAATCTTCAAACATTCTCTTGGCCGAAAATTTCCGGGCTAAGGTTGCTGACTTTGGATTTTCCAGAATTGGTCCATCAGAAGCAAATGAAACCCATATTTCAACTCAAGTTAAGGGAACTGCAGGATACCTTGATCCAGACTATCTGAAGACTTATCAGCTAACACAGAAAAGTGATGTTTACTCATTTGGAATTTTACTAGTAGAAATTCTTACTGGACGACGCCCCATAGAGTTCAAGAAGGAAATGGAGGAGCGGATCACCATCAGATGGGTAATCTTTGGAACATATGGTTTTTAGCATCTTCTCTGAATTTTAAATTTATGTTGGAATGTCTTTCTGAAGCCAATATATAAAAGCTCTATGGTTCATTGTTGTAGGTAAGCATGTTAGTTTGTGCAGAATGGATGGATTCTTTCTACAAAGCTACAGCAGACATAAACTTTCTTATCTTATGCTATTTCTATTTAATTTTGGGGCTATGCTAAGACATTTGTGGCCGTTTCCAGGCTTTCGCCAAATTCAATGCTGGTAGGGCAACTGAAATTTTGGATGTGCACTTGGTAAGAGTTCCGGGAATAGACATGGTGGCGGAAAAGTTGTTTGAATTGGCATTTCAATGTTCTGCTCCAATGAAATCAGACAGACCAACTATGAAGCAAGCAGGAGAGCAACTTTGGGCTATAAGAAAAAGCTATCAGGCCTTAAAATTGGGAGATAATTTTAATCACAACTGATTTTTTTTATATTTGTTTTTTAGGGCTACCTCAAAATGAATCTAATGTCTTCTGTCCTTTTCAAGGAAATGACAGCAATTATTTGGAAACTCTATGGCTTGTACATCTTTTGGCGATATAACTGAAGTATGGATGTGATCAGCGCAGTATAAATTTAATCTTAAAAAAATGGCAAGTATTGGATAGAATCCATGTAACTATTCAAAATTGCACTGGCTATAATGCCTTTGTATCCAGAGAAGGTAACAGATGTCTGACCTGCTAATTCCACCTGCTCTATTGGCAGTCCTGAGATGTAAATGTTTTCAATCTGACAATCTGGGTCCTGGACTGAAGCTCCTTTTTAATAGTCTTTGAAAAGGTTCAATAAATGGAATTGTAGATTATATATGGTGGTGGCAAAGCAAGGAAGAGCTTAAGTCAATGTAAAAATAGACTGATATTCAGTATCTTGTGTGGCTGAAATGTAGTGGTTTTGGAGAATAAATAATAAGTTGGTCTTAAAGTGAGTTTGGCACTAAGAACATGTTGAAATATATCAATCTTATCTATCATGCTATGTTGCAAATTCATTGAATTTCAAAGAGAGAATGCACACACAACCAAATCATTTGCTACTGTGTGGGTCTTAAAAAGCATAGTTGCATGTGAAATGGACAAAGCAGAACTGAATAGCTTTTAGCAGTGCATTTTCCTCTTGGATGTAAGCAGGTAGTGGATTTGAACTCAAAATCGTACCAATGCTTGCAATTGTTTCCATTTATTGGTGAGCTTGTCATTTGCTTTTTGCAGTGCTTGGGATGTATGTTATAAAGGATAAACTATATAGAATCGTTTTAATGTCCACTTAGACCAATTTGGCATCTCAGACATGTGTTAAGCCCCTTTGATGACATAGGGGAACCAACATCGGGTGGTCAACCCCCCCCGGCCCCCCCAACACACACAAGGGCTGTACACCTGCCTGGGTTTGAATCTGAGCTGTTTGCATGGTGACATCCCATCCCAACCATTAAGCCACAGCCCGATGGAGTACACTGGATTTGGTAAATTTGTCAGTAAATAGCATTTTCCAATAAGTGGTAATGAGAATATTTCCTGTGGAGTAGTCAAATTCGACATTTGTACACACTCCATTGGGAATGACAGACCATACCATTATATAGGAAAAGAGGGCACCCATCACCCTTGGCAACTAATCATAGTTGAGTTCACTTTCTTATTTTCATTATTGTAAGATGAAGATAACTATTTAGTATTACTCCATCTATGGGAAGGAAACAAAACTGTCCAAGTTAGATGGTCTTTGTGTGTGTGTAACTCACACCACCATTGTTGAGCTATACAACATTGAACAGAAAAACTGGCCTCCCATAGGCTCATAGCCTTGAAAACTGCAACCTTGAAACATCAATCTATGCTCTCTTGGAACTCCTATTTTCCATGTACGGACATAGCGATGATTTGTCTACATAATCCAACTTAAAACCTGATTTGCTTGACAACATTTATTAGTTTCTATGTTGCACAAGGAACCCCTCTCCCCCCGCCTCCCCCACTAAAAACCTTGTGTCCGTCATTCCAACATTTCGGGGACTTGGGAACCCTAGGAAACATCCCCAAACTGCTGGGGACTTCATCCGGGACCCAGGGACTTGTTGGCCATCCCCAAGATGTTCTGAGCATATTTCAAGGATGTTCTGGGCAGTTTTCAAGGATATTCCAGGCTTGTATCTTTAGTTTTGATAATGGACATTGATGATCATTTTTCCAATCCGTTTTTTTTTTTTATTACATCGAGTCTAAATCTGTTGTAGAAGTTGTAGCTCAAAAAATAGGTTTTGTATGATGGGTTTCAAATTGGATTTCTCGTAGTGTTATTAGAACCGAACTAGAACTGGCAAAATCGGCTTCGGTGCCATACTGGTTAGATTTAGGGTTTCAGATCAAAGAAGGCTTGTTCCATAACGAACCGACTAGTTTAGTACAAAACCGGCCTTAAAGCACCAAACCGACCAGTTCTATACAAAATCAACTAGTTTTATATGACGTGGCCAAGGACCACCAAAATTCAAATTAAAAAAAAGTTAATAATAATTAAAGTGAAGCACAAAACCTAACCTTAGTAAATGTTGACATTCTGTTTTATCTTTTTATTTTTATTTTTCTATCATTTTACTTAATTTTTTTACATTATCATTAATTGTTTCAAGATGTTTAAAAGTAGTTCCAACCACATTGGACTTCATATGGAGAAAGTAGAATTTTAGATCCCATTCAAAATTCAAAAAACTTAACTGTTTTCAGGATTGGTAGGTTTGCAACGTTTCCACTAGATTCTATTATGTATGAGGGTATGGAACTGACATTTAATCAAGAGCACCAAGCCCTCTATGTATCATGCTGTTAGTGGCATTGATTGTTGAACTCCTCTGTCACGACCCTAGTGAAAATGTACCCTTCACTCTAGCAAAATAATTGATTGGGCATGTTAAGCTTTTTCTATTTTATTTTAATGCCTAGAGGGTGATATTAATGATGAGGATCCAATATAGGCAATGATTTTGATGATATGTAGTTATTTGTTGTAGCACGATTTTATTTTTTGGACTCTATAATCCATGTAGAGTCTCTTTGTTGATGTATTTTGGTTCAAACATGTATTGTAATTGATGTTATTTTAGTTATATGCACCCTTGTTATATACATGAGAAACTTTGCATATTTGTGTATAATGCTTTGGATTCATATATGCACATGAGTATATATGTTTATTTTGAAAATTTGAATATTTTATGTGTTTTTTGGTTGTTTGGTTTTGTGGTTTGGTTTTTTCTCGATTCCGGTCCAATTCAAGTTTTTGGGGTCAACCAGTTCGATGACCAGTCTGGTTCTGATAACTATGTTTTTTGGTGATTTAACTATTATTTTTTCAGCAACAACATTACAACAAGCGAATCTTCCATGTCAAAAAACCAAGAAATGAAACATTTCAAGGTGTTGATCATTGTGGTTATTTATCTCGTCCTTCTCATTTTTAGGGTCACCTCAGCGTTTACATATTCTACATGGGTTCCAGGGGTCATGTCCAGTTCTTCCACCATTCCAACCACAAGCATTGTAAAAACAATGAGATAATAGTGACTTGAATTGGGTATTACACAACGTTACCGGATTCAACTAGATGACCCCCGTACTCTGATTCGATTCGTCAAGGAATCGGGGAATCAGAGATTTGTATTTGATTCTAGAGGTTCCAGTCAAATTTTGTTCGGATCTATTTCCAGTGTTAGGAAATTGATTCGGTTGTTCAGGAAATAGATTCACAAATCTGATTAGGTGGACTAATTAAGGGAAATGGTTCCCATTGGAGGAACTGCTTCCTAAAGGTCGAGAATCGATCCCCCAATGGGAACGATACTTGTTTCCAAGTGGAAATTCAGGGAAATTAAAATAAAAAATGAAACAAATTGAAGAAAACATGCGCAAAAGTCTTCTATAAGACCCCATGCATCGTCAAAGGGGTTTATAACTAATTTTTTTCATCTTTCAACTCACATGTGAGTTCATTTGTTGTTTCCTAGGCCCTGTTTTCTTGTAGCGATTGAACAATTCAGTGTTAGGGCGGTTTACTTCTTGCTCATTATCAACGGTCAAGTAGTTTACCAGGGTCTTCATTCTCTATTGTCAATTAGAATTCTAGGTTTCTTCATGCATGTATGCCTATTGTTTCTCAGTGTTGTGTATGCTATATGTTTCTATGTGTGCTTGTTGGCATACACAACAAAGGGTTCTTTGTTGTGTATGCCTAACTATTTTTTGTGTATGCCAACATGGATACACAATGATACCTTGTTGTGTATGCCTATTGCCATAGCAAATTTACGATGTGTAACCATATTGGCATACACACCAAAGAGTTTGTTGTTTATGCCAATAGGGTTACACATCGTAAATTTGCTATGTATGCCAATAGGCATACACAACAATGCATTGTTGTGTATCCATGTTGACATACACAATATAATTTTGTTGTGTATGCATGTTGGCAACAAGTTGTGTATGCTACACATCAAAGAACCTTTGTTGTGTATGCCAACATGCATAAACAAAGAATTTGTTGTGTACGCTTGTTGGCATACACATCAAAGGTTCTTTGTTCTATATTCCATCATGCTTACACAACATTTTTTTGCTATGTATACCTATTGGCATACAAAACAAAAGACCCTTATGGCCTTCTAAATTATAATTAAAATTTTATACTTTAAAAGTTTGAACTTTAAAGTTTAAGGTGAACTTTGGTTTGAAGGTGATAGAGTTTATTATTGCAAAAAAATTCACTCGAAAGTTGATGTGGGCAGATATTAAGCATAGCAAGATGCTACAGATTTACCCAAGGAAGAAAGGAAGAGTTGCAAACAACAACCCATCTCAAAAAGGGGAAATGAAGTTCCCTTAATTGTTGAAGAAGCACGTAAGAGACAAAACCTTGGAACCTTGGCCAAAATATTTGACATGGGAGGGAGGGATGAGATAGACAATAGAGTTGGAAGAGCCATATTTGCATGTGGAATACCCTTTGATGTAGTGCAGTCCCCATATTGGCAAGACATGCTTGGGTAGTTAATGATGGCCAAACTTTGAAAAAGTGCACACTATTTTACAGAAAGAGAAAACGATTGTGGAGAAAGTGTTGAAATTGGTTCGTTCATGTTGGAGTGGCAATGGTGTCTCTATTATCTTTGATGGTTGGGTTGATACAACTAATTGGCCATGGTAAACATTATTGCAATTTCTCCTCTAGGCCCATACTTCTTTGAGGGCAATAGATGCTTCTGGGAAGGAGAAGAACATTGAATGGATTGCTAGAAAAATTTCAAAAGAAATCGAGATCATGGGTCTTTCAAATGTTGTGTAAGTCATCATAGATAATGCACATTCATGCAAAGTAGCTGGGGAAATTAATGAGGCATTCTATGGACATATCTTTTGGACGCCTCGTGTGGTGCATAGTTTAAATCTTGCTTTTAAATCCGTTGTTGCCAAAGTTCAATGGATGAATATACTATGTGAAGAAGCAAGAGCACTAACCATCAACATGCACAAGCCATGTATAAGGAATTTGCAAGACTCCAACTTCTTAAGGTTGGAGAAACTAGATTTGCACCACATTATATAATAATTGGACGACTAATAGACACGAGGGAAGTTTTGTCCTCCATGGTTGTTAATCCACAATGACAAACATGGAAACAAAGTAACATTGGAAAAGCATTGCGGGTTAGAGGTACCATTCTTCATGAGGCTTGGTGGGTTGAAGCTAAGTTTTTTATTTCCATAATGGAGCCACTTGTTGATTTGTTGAAACTTTGTGATTTAGATGTGCCTATGTTGGGTGATATCTATGAGGGAATTGACTATTTGTTGGAAAGAATTCAACAACTTCTTGAAGAGGACCCTCTTTTTTTTTGGAAAAGCATTGTGGGTTAGAGGTACCATTATTCATGAGGCTTGGTGGGCTGAAGCTAAGTTTTTTATTTCCATAATGGAGCCACTTGTTGATTTGTTGAAACTTTGTGATTTAGATGTGCCTATGTTGGGTGATATCTACGAGGGAATTGATTGTTTGTTGGAAAGAATTCAACAACTTCTTGAAGAGGACCCTCTTTTTTTTTGGCACCATAAATGACATAATCATTAGTAGATGGAACAAATACAATACCCCTCTACATGCTTTACCCCATACCTTAAATCCAAAGTACTATGATGAGGTGTACTTGGATAAATTTGGGGGTAAGAGGAAGGCCCCAAACAAAGACGATGAGGTGGCCAATGGTTTTAGAACAACAATTTCAAAGATTTTCTTTGATCTGATAGAGCTTGCAGGGCTAAAGAACCTATTTATTTCATTATTTACATGGACTAATACATTTGGAAATGTATATGGATTTGTTGATAGTGGAACTGTGACACATATTGCATGGTGGGGATATTATGGTGCCCAAACTCCAGAGTTACAAACCCTTGCATCTAGAGTTCTTTCATAGGTTTGTAGCTCTTCCACAGTAGAGAGAAATTGGAGTACATATGGGTTCATCCATTTGGTCTAGAAAAATAGACATCAAATAGAAAAAGGCCAAAGATCTTGTGTACATTTACTCAAATCCTCACCTCAACTCTCGATTAAAGAAAACTTATAAAAATGGTCCCGTGGGGCTATGGGATGTGAATCTTGAGGATGAAAACTTGGATACCTTTGATTGCTTGATGGCTA
Source organism: Picea glauca (assembly GCA_000966675.3). Classification (NCBI taxonomy): domain Eukaryota; kingdom Viridiplantae; phylum Streptophyta; class Pinopsida; order Pinales; family Pinaceae; genus Picea; species Picea glauca. The sequence goes on along the minus strand of JZKD02S2039624.1, from coordinate 20,927 downwards.
ACCTCTCTTTGGCTAGTTTTTTTATGATCCTTATCGTATTGGAGATTTAGATGAGGCATCCATGCCTAGGTCTAGCTTGGCTATCACGACGTCTTTTGCTTTTGTCGTTGGTGGGAAATTTAGTAGTACTAGTCGTATTGCATCTTATTCTCATGCAACTTCATATCATTAGTCTGGGGAATTAAGTGTTGTTCCATTGTAGGATGTGGAGGGAAATGACTATCTATAAGATTAGTCCATCTCACTCTAGATTCTCATATTTCAACTTTTTCATTTCACTATTTCAGACTTGTGGAGATTTTCGGATAAACTCAATTTTTGTTATTTTGAACAACTTTAGTCTTGAGTCTTAGCTCTTTATCATTGTAATGTTGATATATTATGAATTTATGATATTTGAATTTTAATTTGATATTAACTCTTTATCATTGCAATGCTGATATATTATGAATTTATGATATTTGAATTTCAATTTAATATTGATATATGGGCCTCAGTTAACTAATCCCAATCTATCTAGATTCTAGAATGTATGGATTTTGTGAAAAATATGAAATATGAAATTTGATTTATGTCATTATTCATATGATTATCATTTATCATATCAATGTTTTATTGTTTCTAATCATAAATTTTCGCTGTTCAAAATCTATGTACATAGGAAATCTGAAATTGAATTTGACTTCAACTCGGAAAATTACATGTATGATGTATAAATCTGTGATTCTATAGACTACGATTCATTAATTTTAGAATCTATTATGTATCATGTAATTGTTATGATGTATACAATATGATTTATCGCTATGATGATTGATCATAGGTGTTATGAATCATTTCGATTTGATATTTCATTTTTTGTTTTTAAAATTTTATTATAAATTTGAAGTTTTAAATATATATTTACAAAAAAATAGGGTTAGGGTTCTGAACTCTTGATTCCTATTTTTGAGATAAGTGCCACACTCACATCATATTCTTTAGGTGATTCCAATTGCACCTATGGTTTGTGTAACTTTGGTACTAAATGTTTGAATAAATTCCTATTCAAAAACCCTTTTAATCTGAAATATGAATATAATATATTTACAATGCCAAAGTGTTTTTAGTGGTTTTCAACATAACTGTAATAATCTATAGAACCTATTGAGAAGGAAATGTTTTTTAAGTTTTTAACATAATAATCATTAACAAGAAATATGGGGAAGAAAAGTGGCTATAGAGACAATTCTTTGTCTCATAAGCCCTTCATGGATCTTACTGCCAATTGAAATTAGTTACAGTTAAGTTTCCTAAAGATAAACTACATTTTGCTCATGTGTAGTGGCTAATAATGGAATGTCACTAGACCCTTTTTTAAATTTCTTGAGATATTTTAGAGTTGACAAGTGTAAGGGTTTTGCATAATACTATATAGTATAGCCTGTTATGCTTACAAGTACAAATGGTTATGGTGAATTATATATATATATATATATATATATATATATATATATATATATATA
>JZKD02S2039624.1:0-11482 GCA_000966675.3 Picea glauca | reverse complement strand
ACTTGTACCTCATGGAGCAAGGTCTAGTGTCTCTCAAAAGCCAATTGGTGTGGTGGATGCCATATGAAAATCTATGACCTTTGTGGTGGTGAGAAGGGTCTCCATCTGTGCAAATGGATATTGTTGGTCATGTAGTCTCTTGACACTCCATATCTGTAACCTAGGGGCCTTGAGACATAATCTCCTTATTTGTCCACAAAATGGGGATAACAAGCCCAATGATGAGGTGAATAGAGAATTATAGAGCCACAGGGAAGAATTAAATTATCTTAAATATTTCCTTGATAGCATGGAGAAAGGATAAGGAGATTTACAAGAAATTCTAAGTGGAAATAACAACAGGTTTCCCAACATACAAGATGGATTAAATAATCTATCATAATAGGACAAGAGAAATAATAAAGAAACATGTTAAATAAGAGAAATGATATTCTATTTGACAAGATACTGGAAAAATTGAACACGATTTTTCGATAAATAGTCCCAAATCAAGAAATAAAAGAACCATGTTTATTAGGTGGTACATACGATCCAATATAGCAAGATAGAGACTACCTAAAGTTTAAAAAGGAGTTACAAAAATATTATGGAAATAACCATAAAGGTGTTATCATCTAGGTCAACAAAATGGATGGTATTTTTGAAGCAAATCTCCCTCGGTGAAAGGTAAAAATAATGACCACCTCCAATAATTTGGGAGAATATGCTTATGACTGGTTCTTATTGGTTCTTATGGTGGCCCGTGAAATGTGATGCTCGTTCTTTCCATTGGAAAAACTTCACCATTTCATTATTAAAAAGGTTCCATGACAAAGGAGAAGATGGCCTTTACACCAAGTTTGTTTATTTAAAGAAAAAAGGAAATCTAAATGATTATACACATGAATGGGAAGTTTTGGAAACATGAAATATTTGATTATTAGAAAAACAATTTCTAAAAATATTCAATAGATTACATCCATAGTGAAATAAAACTATAGACACCGCAAACTATTGAAGATGCTAGACAATCAACAAAATTAATTGAACAAAAAAATTAGGTCAATAAGACATCAATTTCAAGGCCATACAGATCAAATACATATCCTAATGAAAAATCAAGTAAATACTCCATAGAAAAAGTGAAAAAATATATACCACCCTACTTGAGGGAGGATGAAAAACAATTACATCAGGGTACAAATAAATAATGGGTAAATAAGTGCATATATTCTGGAGAAAATTGGTGGCATAGGCATAAATGCAACAATTAAAAATTGTATAATTGTGAAGTTGAGAAGGAATTAAACACGTCTAGCAGTGACTCCGATGAAGAATAAATAAAGGAGGAAAACAGTGACACCAATATAGAGTTTAAAGAGGCAACTCCCAAGATATCTCTAGTCACAATAAAGATCACACAACCACAAGCATTAAAACTAAGACGACATATGAAAAAGGAAAATGTCACCATACTTATATAGACATAGGGAGCATCCATAAATTTATAGAAATAAATATTATGAAAAGGTTAAATTTGTTCATATACCCAACTGTAGATGCACGAGTTATGGTAGCATATGACAAATAAGGGCAGATGGTTATGCTACAAATACAAGATTACAATCTGGAATCCGGGTTATACACAACACCCTTTGGAGGAGAATATGTTTTCTTGGGAATTTAATGGCTACAAATATTGGGTACCTATTTCATAAATCACCAAAAGCCATTTATTAAATTCAAGTGGCAAGGAAAAAATGCAAATTTTAGAGGTTCCAACCACTTCCTACCCAAATTATATTCTCATGATAAATGGAGAAACTAATTCAAAAAGGGAGACCAAATTATGAATCATAATGCCATCAGAGGGAGATATTAGCATCATAAGTAATCTGCTCCCCACACCCAGAGATTCAAAGTCTAATCCAGAAAAATGAGAAAGGTATTCCAAGACCTACCCATGGAGTTGCCACTAAAAAGAAGAATTGAGCACATAATCAAGGTAAAACTAGATTTGACTCTTGTTAATGTCAATCCATATAGATATCCCCACGACCATAAAAATAAAATATAAAGGTTAACTCAAGAGCTCTTAAGATGTGAAGTTATCACAAAAAGTAGAAGGTTGTATGCATCCCTAATAGTACTAGTTTGAAAAAAAGATGGATCTTTTAGGCTATGTATAGATTACCGAGGTGTAAACAAAATAATGATAAAGAACAGGTTTCCCATTCCATTCATAAATGAAATTTTAGATGAACTCCATGGAGCCAAATACTTCTTAAAGCTAGATTTTGAGATCAAGGCACTATAAAATCCATGCATGGTTGGAAGATGTTGCAAAAGATTGTCTTTTGAACTCGCAAAGGACACTATGAATTCAAGGTGATTCCATTTAGTTTAACTATTTCTCTTGCTACTTTTCAAGCAACCACGAATACAATTTTTCATCCCTATATAATATAGTTCATAATATTCTTTTTTGATGATATTTTTATATATATCAAAACACGGAAGAAGAATCTCAAGCACCTGGAACAAGTACTCTCTCTCTCTCTCTCTCTCTCTCTTAGAAGAAAATCAATTTTATGCAAAAATATCAAAATGCATTTTTGGTAGGGAAGAAGTAGAATACCTTGGTCATATCATATCCAAGGAAGGGGTCAAGGTAGATCCAAGAAAAAATAGGAAATCATGGAATGACCTAAACCCAATAACATATCAAAATTAAGGGGATTTCTAGGGTTAAAATGGTATTGCCAAAGGTTTATTAAAAACTACACACATTTGACAACACCATTCTCGAATCCACTAAAGAAAAATTCCTTTCAGTGGAATAACTATACAAAATAATGTTTCAAGTACTTGAAGAAAATTATGTCATCCACACTGGTGTTAGTGATCTGAAAAATCCTTAGATTCTTATTAATCTTTTAATACATAAAAATCATCTTCTTGATCTTTGAAATAAAATGTTCGCTTGACTGTATGCAAATTACATGTGAAGAACTTATCTAACCAAATCCACTTTAATGATAAAATAACTTGCAAATAATTGAGCTTGAAATGAACAACAATAACAAAATTACATACACAAGTTGGAAAATAGAGTTCACCCAATTTAAGGCTACCTCTTTGGGTCAACTTCCAATAGAGACCTTCTTTTATTAAAGCTCAAATGCTTGCATTTTACAATGATCTTCTTACATGTTGCTCAAATGTAGAAACAAAGTGAACCGTTGGATTCCTGGCGAAAAATCGTGCAAAATGAGTATAAAATTCTTGAAATTCCATGAAGGTACCATTTGGCACGCTTTACGGTGTAGCCTCACACCTTTGGTACCCTTGGGCATGAGTTACGAGACTAAACTATACAAAAAATGTTTTCCCCAACCTCGATCCACGCACCCATTAAATAGGGTGCATGCCTTTAACCGACTTCCGAAAATCGTGGCATGCTTTTAAATATAAATTAGTTGGTTTTATAACCAAACCCACACCATAGGAAGATTGGTTAAGGAATGGTTATATATATGGAATGTTTGGGGTTCGAGCCCCATCGACCACCATATATTTCGATGTTTTGGTGGAAGTTGTTGTAACTTTATGTTATTTATAACATATGTAACTATATATATATATATATATATATATATAACCCTCACACAAAATATTCGTTGATATCCCTGTGCTTTGGGGAACAGTCACACTACCTGCATACAACCATAATTTATGGGTTGAGGGCTTAGGCCCTTGGCCATATTTTCCATCCATTACAACTTTATTACAATTTAAATACATTCAATGATATGCAAGGGTTAAGTAACATTGTGATGGCGCGTTGGTAATAGGGTTTTATTAAGGTTTATGGAGGTTATGGAGGTTTTGGGTTTGACCCCCTGTCGACTCCATAATTTTTAATAAACCATGCCATTACGGGCCAATGGGAGGTTGCCATGTGGAAACCTCTCATTGGCTCATCCTTGCCATATTCATAGAAGTGGACCACTTGTGCGCCACTTGTCAACCTGCAATTGGACCACTTGTATTGTACCTTGCTTAGTCAGGTGCCAACAATAACGTACCACGTGTCACCCTTGCATTGGTGACGTGTGTCACCCTATTTTTTCCCATGTTGACTTTGACCTTTGACCTATTTTGACTAGAACGTGTCACCCTATTTTTTCACATGTGGACTTTGACCTTTGACCTATTTTGACTAGAACTTTGACCACTCATAACCTTTGCATACGAACTCCGTTTGAGGTGATTTTTGCACCGTTGGAAAGATATCGTCGAGCTCTGCACATTGATGGAATTTTCGAGAGAATTTGGGATAGTAAAATATTTTGGATTTTCGAACCATTATGGACCTCTGTGGGCATTCCATATCTTTCTGGACCTCTGTGAGCATTCTTGGATCCTCTTGGATCATTCCTCCCCATTGGAAGACTTTTGGAACACCAAAATTTTTTATTACTTAAAAAATAGGTGAGGATCGAATTCGCTCACCCTTATGATTGTTGAAATAATGTAACTGCAAAGAGTATTCTTATTATTATTGATATTTTATTCATAGGATCAATCCCCATTGTGGATTGATCACATAAGACAATTGTAATAGGTAGAATAAGAAGTAGGCCCCAAGAGTTAATTAAGAGACCCAAAAATATAATAAAGGTGGGTTTACCCACCCAGATTGAGAAGTCGGCCCTGCCAGTGAAGAGACACTTCACACGTGCCAGAACTTGTATAAATAAAGGAGGATAGCACCTCATTTGAACATAAATCACTTGCTCAATTTGAGAGACAAGTTCTGATCTATTACCGGCAAAGGAGAGAGAGGCACATATCTTGGAGAGGACTTTTTTTTTTAGCATAAAGATATCTTGGCATTGTATTGGCTATCTATATTAAGGAAGTTTTGCTGGGTTTTCTTCCCCTAGAGGGTTTCCCATGATAAATGTTGTGTCTCTTGTGATTGTGTGTTTCTCAGTGATCTTGTTCTTATGTTGCTATTATCCATTGAAATGCAAAGAACTATAATAATGGCATAAACATTAACATGGTTTNGGTGAGGATCGAATTCGCTCACCCTTATGATTGTTGAAATAATGTAACTGCAAAGAGTATTCTTATTATTATTGATATTTTATTCATAGGATCAATCCCCATTGTGGATTGATCATGTTAGATATTGTAATAGGACCAAATCACATAAGACAATTGTAATAGGTAGAATAAGAAGTAGGCCCCAATAGTTAATCAAGAGACCCAAAAATATAATAAAGGTGGGTTTACCCACCCAGATTGAGAAGTCGGCCCTGCCAGTGAAGAGACACTTCACACGTGCCAGAACTTGTATAAATAAAGGAGGATAGCACCTCATTTGAACATAAATCACTTGCTCAATTTGAGAGACAAGTTCTGATCTATTACCGGCAAAGGAGAGAGAGGCACATATCTTGGAGAGGACTTTTTTTTTTAGCATAAAGATATCTTGGCATTGTATTGGCTATCTATATTAAGGAAGTTTTGCTGGGTTTTCTTCCCCTAGAGGGTTTCCCATGATAAATGTTGTGTCTCTTGTGATTGTGTGTTTCTCAGTGATCTTGTTCTTATGTTGCTATTATCCATTGAAATGCAAAGAACTATAATAATGGCATAAACATTAACATGGTTTCAGAGCCAACCTGAAGGAAGCATATTTCGCAAGAGAAAAATGTCACTGTTGCCGTACCTGCAAATTAGGTTTTTTCAAAAGTGAAGCTTTTCAACTCCAAAACCACCTAGAAAGTTGCGCCCTCCCCCAAGGATCATTTTGGCACCATCAACGCACCATTTCAGTGGCTAGATCTCCTGGAAAGTGAAACCCTAGTTTCACAAAGTACCAGAAAACCAAAAAACCAGAGTACCAGAAGTACCAGAAAACCAGAAGCACCAGTCCAGAAATACGCAGATCAAGTTTGAGAGGGTAAAAGTTGGTTTTTCAAAATTCTGACTACACTAGCATACTCGCCTCAACTCAGCGCATCTATCCCCTATATCAGAATTTTAAAATCCAAAGTTTGAAAAATTAGGGTTTCCTCATAAAACCCTAAGTTGCAGTTGCAGTTGTAGTCTCAGAACCAATTGCAGTTGCAGTATCAGTTGCAGTTGCAGCCGTAGAACCAGTTGCAATCACCCTTGAAGTTTTCTTAAGAGTTGGCAATGATTACCACTGCTACCAGATGGAGCCACTACCTGCAAATGCTATCAGAGGTATGTAATTACATATGTTTAATGGTTAAACCCTAAAGAGTATTTGCAGGAGAAGGGATCTCTTGCCATAGATCCAGAAGGATCTCAAGATCCAATACCTTCAGAGGAATGATGCAACCCAGGTGTGATTATTCTGATATGCATCTATTTGTCATAACATTATCTTGATCAGTGTTGCATGTTGAAGCTATGATCAAATTATTAGAAGGATTAANAAGAGACCCAAAAATATAATAAAGGTGGGTTTACCCACCCAGATTGAGAAGTCGGCCCTGCCAGTGAAGAGACACTTCACACGTGCCAGAACTTGTATAAATAAAGGAGGATAGCACCTCATTTGAACATAAATCACTTGCTCAATTTGAGAGACAAGTTCTGATCTATTACCGGCAAAGGAGAGAGAGGCACATATCTTGGAGAGGACTTTTTTTTTTAGCATAAAGATATCTTGGCATTGTATTGGCTATCTATATTAAGGAAGTTTTGCTGGGTTTTCTTCCCCTAGAGGGTTTCCCATGATAAATGTTGTGTCTCTTGTGATTGTGTGTTTCTCAGTGATCTTGTTCTTATGTTGCTATTATCCATTGAAATGCAAAGAACTATAATAATGGCATAAACATTAACATGGTTTTAGAGCCAACCTGAAGGAAGCATATTTCGCAAGAGAAAAATGTCACTGTTGTCGTACCTGCAAATTAGGGTTTTTCAAAAGTGAAGCTTTTCAACTCCAAAACCACCTAGAAAGTTGCGCCCTCCCCCAAGGATCATTTTGGCACCATCAGCACACCATTTTCAGTGGCTAGATCTCCTAGAAAGTGAAACCCTAGTTTCACAAAGTACCAAAAAACCAAAAAACCAGAGTACCAGAAGTACCAGAAAACCAGAAGCACCAATCCAGAAATCTGCAGATCAAGTTTGAGGGGGTAAAAGTTGGTTTTTCAAAATTCTGACTACACCAGCATACTCGCCTCAACTCGGCGCATCTATCCCCTGGATCAGAATTTCAAAATCCAAAGTTTGAAAAATTAGGGTTTCCTCATAAAACCCTAAGTTGCAGTTGCAGTTGTAGTCTCAGAACCAGTTGCAGTATCAGTTGCAGTTGCAGCCGTAGAACCAGTTGTAATCACCCTTGAATTTTTCTTAAGAGTTGGCAATGATTACCGCTGCTACCAGATGGAGCCATTACCTGCAAATGCTATCAGAGGTATGTAATTACATATGTTTAATGGTTAAACCCTAAAGAATATTTGCAGGAGAAGGGATCTCTTGCCATAGATCCAGAAGGATCTCAAGATCCAATACATTCAGAGGAATGATGCAACCCAGGTGTGATTATTTTGATATGCATCTATTTGTCATAACATTATCTTGATAAGTGTTGCATGTTGAAGCTATGATCAAATTATTAGAAGGATTAAAAGTTGATCATAGAGATTATCCCCTAACCTAACCTTCTATCAAGATAGCATATTGTCTCAGTACAGAAGACAGGTTGAAGAAAGAACTCGTCGCTTGAGTGAAGGAGACCTGGAAGAAAAGAAATCACTCATTCTTGAGGACAAAGCTCCAGGTTTGATTAATCAAGATTAATAAGATTCAAAGGTACACATGAAAAGATGATGACTGTAGTTGAGATAGCAGTCGTCATAAAGTATTATACTTGATAGCATGTGAGCATATAGAGGTAAATACTTTTCCTGATACAACTAACACCTCCTCTAGGAGAAACCTTGTATGTTAGTTCCAGGTTTCCATGGAAGAATGCTTGGTCACAACACTATGAGAGTGTTGACCTCATTTCATATTGCATTCCTTACCTTTAATCTTTGCTTCAGATAAATTATAAGTGATAGCTCTAAAGGAGCTACTAAGATGATTGTTCATGTTATTGCTTTACATTATCAGAGGGATATTATTCTTGCTTGTTTCTTTGTTGAACTTGCTCCAAGTCACATGTAATAACCCTGAGGAAGCTATAGTGAAGGTTGTAGAAGGAAACGTGCTAAAGAAGAGACCATCAATGAAGAAATCATCATTGGAGGAGAAGAAGGTGACTTGCATGAGCTAAAGGGTCACTCAAAAGATGCCATGACCCACACCATTGAAGAATATTGGCATAGAATATTAGCTTGCATCAACTACAAGGCACTACCATACATATGCAAAGCGGTCATAGGTTTACCAGAACTCATAGGTAACCATGAAGGCGTATCCAATGGATGTGCACAAGGGAAGAACATCAAGAATCCATTTCTGAAGAGGCACAACAAGGCAAAAGGAGTCCTAGAACTCATTCATTCAGATGTATGTGTCCCAATGCCATCATCCTCCATTAGTGGGTATGTATACTATGTATCATTCATTGATGATTATTCTCGTAAAGACCAGGATATATTTGAAGTGTTCAACAAGTTCAAGGAATTCAAAGCCTTGATAGAGAACCTTTCTGTAAGGAAGATTAAGATACTCAAGTCAGATAATGGAGGAGAATATACCTCAAAAGAGTTCGTCAACTTCTGCAAAGATGTTGGGATCAAGATCCCCAACAAAACAATGTAGTTGAACGGAAGAACATAACCATACTGGAAGCTGTGAAGACTATGATCCATGATCAAGATATTCCTATGTGCTTATGGGCAGAAGCAACAATGGCAATTGTTTATGTGCAGAACTGATTGCCCCATAGTGCACTTGGGCTCAAGACACCAGAAAATATGTTCACCTGAAAGGAGCCAGAGGTAAGCCATCTCAAAATATTTGGCTGTCCATTGTTTATTCATATACCTAAAGAAAAGAGAAACAAGTTGTACCCTTAAGGAAATAAGGGAATATTTGTGGGATACTGTGAGGTCTCCAAGGCCTTCAGAATCTATATACCACGTCAACATCACATTGAGATCAGCAGGGATGTGACCTTTGATGAAGATGTAGTGCTCAAGAAATATAAACTGTGCTAGCTTGAAGAGGTATATGAAGAGGAACCCGTAGTCCCCAATACTGCAATGAGGGAGGTTCCCAGAGCTGCAGAACTAGAGAGGGAAGTCGTAACTTCCCCTGATGAGGAAACTCTTGAAGACCATGATGTAACAGAAGTTCAAGAACCTCCTCAGATGACGATCCTCCATAAAAGAAAGCCATCTTGGGATAGAGAGCTTATTCAAGATGGAGAGAAATATGGTGTTCCCGAAGGAACTACGAGACAGGTGAAAAGACCAAAGCCATTCTCTAGTTATACGTATTTGATGTGTGATATCCTAGAAGAGGAGCCTCCCTGCTTTGAAGAAGCCATTCAGAGAAAAGAATGGGCAGATGCCATGACAGAGGAATACCAATCCATAATGAAGAACGAAGTATGGGAAATAGTTCCCAGACCGAAGAATAAAGATGTGGTATCCTCCATATGGCTCTTCAAAATAAAACATGTTGTTGATGGAAGTATTGAGAAGTATAAAGAAAGATTTGTTGCTCATGGATTTTCCCAGAAGGAAGGCATTGACTATGAAGAGACATTCATTCCTGTGGCCAGATACACTTCGATCAATACCATGATAGCTCTTGCAGCTAAGATGAAGTGGAAGCTGCACCAGATGGACGTAAAGACAACTTTCCTAAACGGTGTCATCGAAGAGGAAGTGTATATAGAGCAACCTCAAGGATTTGAGGTTGAAGATAGGAAGTCTCATGTCTGCAGATTGAAGAAATCCTTATACAGATTGAAGCAAGCTCCTAGAGCTTGGTATGGCCGTATAGACAGTTTCTCGACCAACTTAGGCTTTACCATGAGTAAAGAAGACTTAAATCTCTACTTCAAAATTATGGATAATGAGCCAGTAATATTACTACTATATGTGGATGACCTATTCTTAACTGGAGAAGAAAAGCTCATTGCTGAATGTAAAAGGAGACTTGCCTCATAATTTGAAATGAAATACCTTGGCCTAATGAATTATTTCTTAGGTCTTAAGGTATGGCAGAGTCCAGAGAGGATCTTCCTTAACCAAGGGAAGTACATGGTCGAGATCTTAAAGAGATTCGACGTGATGGAATGCAAACCCATGAATACACCCATGGAAGTGAAGCTGAAGTTGTTGGTCGATACTTCGTCAGATTTGATTGATGCCACACTATATAGACAGATTATTGGATCATTGATGTACCTAATGAACACCAGACCATACATTTGTTTTTTCGTGAACACCTTGAGTCAGTTTCTGGTAGAGCCCAGACATGTTCACCTAGTGGCTGCAAAACATGTGATGAGGTACCTTAAAGGTACGATAGATTATGGTCTCAGTTGTGATGGAGATCATAAATTCACATTGAGTGGATACACTAATTCAGATTGGGCAGGAAGCATTGATGACAGAAAAATCACTTCCGGATGTTGTTTCAGTTTGGGATCAACCATGATTTCATGGTAGAGTAGAAAGAAATCTAGTATTTCTCTCAGCACAACGGAAGTAGAGTACATTGCCGCATGTTCTGCTAGCTGCGAAGCTATATGGCTTCGAAAGTTGCTGACTGGTCTATTTGACCTAGAGATGGAGGAAACCACGATCCTATGTGATTACCAGAGCTGCATAAAGATGACAGAGAATCCTGTATTCCATGACAGGTCGAAGCACATAGATATTCACTATCATTACATCCATGACTTGGTGCAAAGAGAAGCCTTGAAGCTCTCGTATGTTAGCACGGATGAACAAGTTGCTGATGTGTTGACCAAACCTCTATCTTGTGTAAAGTTTGAACACTTTCGAGATAATATTGGTATAGTCCGAAAGGACCCTCCTTGAAAGGGGGAGTATATATGATTCCTTGCTTCTGACCTCGTTGTTAGACGTAAAGCAAGATGATTCCTTACTTCTGACCTCGCTGTTAGACGTAAAGCAAGATGATGTATGTGTTTCTTACTTCTGACCTCGTTGTTAGACATAAAGCAAGATGATTCCTTGCTTCTGACCTCACTGTTAGATGTAAAGAAAGATGATGTGTGTGTTCCTTGCTTCTGACCTTCCTGTTAGATGTAAAGAAAGATGATTCCTTGCTTCTGACCTCGCTGTTAGACGTAAAGAAAGATGATGTGTGTGTTCCTTGCTTCTGACCTCTCTATTAGACATAAAGCAAGATGATTCCTTGCTTTTGACCTAGTTGTTAGACGTAAAGCAAGATGATGTGTTCCTTGCTTCTGACCTAGTTGTTAGACGTAAAGCAACATGATGTGTTCCTTGCTTATGAG
>JZKD02S2039613.1:38890-54944 GCA_000966675.3 Picea glauca | reverse complement strand
CTCCCACTAAACCCAGGTTTATCACAGACCCAAGATAAAATTGATCTATCAAGACCAATCCAAACCCTCAACAACAAAGGTGCCCCTCTGAAGCCAAAAATTATCTCTGATACCACATGTAAGTTTTAAACCTATGAAGTAAAGCAATGCATATAGATTCTTAAGAAAAACATAATTTAATCAATGGCTCATACACATAGTACACAAAGATTTTATATTGGAAACCCTCCACCGAGAAAACCTTTCTTATATTCATTATCTCAAATTTCACCATTCACTGTACAATATATACAATGTTTTTAGTTATTCCGTAGATACCAAAACCCTAATCCCTAAAACCAGGATTATTTTTAGTAAATTGCTAAAAATAGCAAAACCCGCAAAAACAAAAAAAATTCGGGGCGCTGTGCGTAACCAGGGGGGGCATACCTGCCCCCCCTGGGACCCCCCTAGGAAAGCGCCCGACGCACATGACACAAACAAAGCACTACTGCGAGGGATCGTCAGATGCAGTTGTCGAATCTGACGTGCCCACACACACACATGCAAAGAATATAACACATTCCCAACAATTTTTTCTTCAATCTCGGTTTACATGTCCCATCCATGATTAGTATTGGAACTGGGCTCTGATACCAATATGTAACATACCCAGCCACCCATAGGTTAGGATACGCTACTTCAAGCTTGCTCTCAGAATTATTTCTCTTACAAATACCTTTCAAATTAGTAAAGATGCACAAAAGAAAGTAACTAAACGACATGCAGAACAATACACCCAAGCATGCATACTCTAAACATATCAAATTCAATGATAAATAACTACACAATGGAATAAATCATACACAAGTAAATAATACCATAACATAGATCACTTATCTTTTATAAAATAAGACACCAACTGGATGCAGACCAAGGACGTTCCACCCAACCATAGACACTGTTTTTCAAAGTATCAACAACAATGTCACCCCCGAGCCAGGGATATGAATCCAAAAGGATGGTTCCAGAGTGTTACTTGGCTTCCCAAACTAGTCAGCACTCAAGATCTCATAAGCTTCCCAACACCCACAACAATCCAAGTACCTAACTATCTTCTACCCAACCTACACAACCCAAGAGAATGGACCCTCTCCTTTATCTGCCACACAGTCCCTCAGGTTGTTGTTCTCCTTCCAGGGCTCTAGTGTAGCTAGTCCAAAATCTCCATGCTGGGACTCCCAGGACTCACAACTGTGAGAAAAATGGACATAGACCACGCATCTCAGACATGCAGGTCTTGATTCATGGTCGGATTACACCAACAGTCTCGACAACCAACAAAACTGTGGTTGTTCTTCAACAATTCATTTCCCCTTCCCAAGCCAACACGAATGAGGAAGATGAGTGGGTGGTAGAAATGAATGGAGTGAGATCTCCACGAAAGGTGATTAAAAATAGCATTGAAGTGCATGCGTGAATGAATGAATGAGTGAGTGAACAAGTGAGGCGACCAAAAATGAAACCATAACAAGAACACGAGTAAGAGAGAGAACGAACCCCCCCAACAAACCAGGGACAGGTTTATGTAAATCTTAGGAATTAAGAACCTCATGGCCTTCCCCCAAGAATCTCATGTCACTGATTCCCCCCATTAAACAAAATGGGTAATTAAAGAATGAAATAAACACTTAGCCCCTTAAGCCCCCTCTCTTCTGGACTCATAGCCCCCTATAACTCTAGTCCTTGTACGGCTAGCATCCAAAGATGTATTTATTATTAATAATGATAAAAAAATTACATTTCTTGGGCACACTGGCCTTTTAATAATTGTTTGGGCACTCTGGCCTCTCAACAATGTAACAATACATTATTTAATATCGGGCTCAAAACCTGGGGTGTTACACCTATGGATATTTTTTGGAGCATCATGACCTTCCTATCTAGTATATGCACAAGATATACCCAAAAGTCTCCTTTTGGATCCACTTGAATCAAATTCCAATAAATGACATCGTTATAATCACACACATACTTTTTCAACAAAGATACATGAAATACATTATGAACATTCATGGAAGAAGGAAATGCAAGAATGTATGCAACTAGTCCTATTCTGTCCAATATTTGAAATGGACCACAGAATTTGGCTACTATCTCAGTAGAACTTCCCAATTTCAATGAGACTTTCTTGGGCTCCACTTTCAAAAATACATGCTCTCCCACTTTAAATTATTTGGATATCCTACTCTTATCTACATAAGTCTTCTTCCTACTTTATGCTGCTTTCAAATTCTGCTTAATTTTAACCATTTTCTCTTCCATCTCCTTGATAAATTCTAGCCCAAGTACTACTATGTCTGCTATGTTTTCCTAAATCACTGGAGTATTACATTTTATACCAAACATAGATTCAAGTGGGATCTTCTTTAGTGAATCTTTATACCCATTGTTTTAGGAAAAATCAACCAACTAAATATAATCTTCTCTCGTATATGGCTTATCCATCAAATACATTCTTAACATGTCTTCAATCACTTGGTTGACTCTCTTTGTTTTCCCATATGATTATGGATGATATGTTGTACTAAGATTCAAGTATGTACCAAATCCCTTAAACAACCCTTTTCCAAAAGTTTGAAGTAAAATTTGAATCTCTTTCTGAAACAATTTCTTTAGGTACTCCATGCAACCTATAAATTTCCTTCATGTAAATTTCTGTAATATTAACTTCCTTATTATTCATCTTAACTAGAATAAAAAGAGCATCCTTTGTTAATTTATCCACCACTACCATTATTGAATCGTGTATCTTATTTTCCTAGGCAATTTAGTGATAAAATCAATGGTTACCATTTCCCATTCTCGCTCTAGGATTGTCAATGTTTGTAGCAAATGTGATGGGTGTCTATGTTCATCCTTCAATATTTGACATTCCATGCACATTAAAATGTAATCAACAACATCATTCTTCATTCCTAGCCAATAGAGTGGATTGGAAATGTTTGTAGAAAACTTGATGGCTGTCTATGCTCATCCTTCAATCTTTGACATTCTATGCACTTGACAATGTAATCAATGACATCCTTATGCATTCATGGCCAAAAATATTGAATTCTTATTTCTGCAATTGTTTATGGTAACCATGATGTTCAACATATAGAACATTGTGCATTTATTTTAACACCAACTTTCTTATTTCTACGGAATTAGGAACATATATAAATTATCTCTTTATGCATAAGTATTCCATATTTTCTCATCATACACTCTTTAAATTTTTGTTGCACATCTCTCCATTGTAATATTATTTTTGCATGTAGGTAATTTTGGTATGTAACAATGGAATTTAAAATTATTCTCTTTAAATATGAGACATGCATACTAATGGTTGTAACATGCATGATATGCACCTTTTGGTTGAATGCATCAACAACTTTATTTTATTTTCCTTTGATATGCTTAATCAAATTCACACTCAAAAATTCTAGCCATCTTTTTTTCCTAACATTTAAACTTTCTTGTTCAAACATATATTTCAGACCATTTTGGTCCGACCTTAATTCAAATTTCTCCACCATTAAGTAATGTCTCCACATATTCAATTCATGAACTATGGAAACAAGTTCCAAATCATGTGTGGCATAGTTTATCTCATGTTATTTAATCTTTTTGGATTCATAACCAATGACATGTCCATTTTGAATGAGGAATCCACCAAGTCCTTCTTTGCATGCATAAGTGCATACCACAAAATTTTCATTTCAATCAACAATCTTCATGTTGACAGGGCATAATTTCCCAAAACAACAATGGGTACTCCCCAGTACACGATCCCAATTAGACTATGCATTGTTTGGTTTAGGAGACCCATCTGGATTCTGTCATAACTGCCTTTAATAGTTGTGAGGGGAAAGACGGATGGTTATGAAAACGAACGATGTAGATAAAGAGTATGTAAAAGAAACATAAATATATCTAATCTACTTCTACTCTATCCTATATTATCTAGGAGCAAATTGTTGTAACTGAATGAGATGTAACGAAACTAAACTCTACTTAAAACCAACTAGGATTGTTGTCATGAAGGTACAAAGTTTGAAACACATGCATACAAATATATAACCAGAAAATTCTAAATAATATTCTGCATACATCAACAACTCATATGCTCAGGACCTGAAGTATAAGAAAGAATAACACAACTACAAGAGTAACATAGATTTCATAAAAAAATTCTATAAGAAAACATATCCTTACAGCTCATGTGAGTAGCTAACATTCTGTTGGAAATAGTTCACAACAAACAACAATACACATCATTTTTTCTCTCTCTCAAAAGATGGCCCTTAGGGCTTCTCAATATTAATTAACTAGGTATTTTCTCCAAAAAGAGTTCTAGAGTGTATACAAAGATTTAATATCCCCAAACAAGTGGGTCTCTTCCATTATTTATACAATTATATCTAACTGTCGAAGATGACTTCTTCCATTCCTAAAGAAGCAGTTACAATTTTTTTTAATTTCCCTCTACATAGTTGATGACATGTGTATACAATGAAAACAAAATTAAAGGTAGTTGGAAAATGAAAAAAATAGCATACAGTTAATAGCAATTTCGAATTCTTATTTTGTCTTATTCATGGTCTTTTGTCTCTGACGATGCTTTCCATATCTCCAATTGATCATATAGAAACATGACTCTACAGTATGCCAACTCTTTGAGATCAACTGTGTGCATGGTCGTGTTCTCTTTGAGGGTATGCATATCTTTTGAAAACGTAGCCATGATTTCCTGAATCATAGTATGGACTTTGGTTGGTTGTATGAGATGTTGCTTGATTAAGTCCATTTTTATTTTGGTGGCAGACTCGGTGACTTATTGCTTGTGGCTTGTGCTATCTTGTATTTTGTCGACCAATTGTTCCATTATGAGATTCTTTCCAAGATCTTCTAATGGGGGAAGGAAAAACCTATTGATCAATTATTTCACCACTTTGTGCAATCACAAACATATCACCATTGAACCGATTGCCTCTCTTTCGGATCTTTGTCCAACTTGTTGATAATGCTCCAGTTAATAGATATCAATCATTCTTTCTATGTATGAAGGGATATAGATTTCAGGTAGCACGTCCGGGTTCAATGCAATCCACCTGTCTATATCATCCATACCCTCCTAGATGGTGTAGAAATGCATATTCTTGGCTTGTACTCTACCATGTTGATCAATGATGGTGGCAGTCGTTTGTTGCAATAAGTGGAGGTGGGTGAACATGTTGATGATTTCCTCTTCTAGTTTTGTTATGACCTTCTCTGCTCTAGCTTTGAAACTCTGTAGGATTCCCTTGTCGATCTTTACCTGTTGGTGTTGTTCCTCTAGTTCTTTGATCCTTTCCTCCTCCATATATTTTTGGCATAAATTCCAGACATTATCTTCCATGAAATTCATGAAAGTTGCACCAGTGGAGGCTATGAAAATTGGATATTCATTGACATTTCCTATTATAGGCAACTGTGTAAGAACTAAAATTGGATTTCCCCTTGTCACTGACACTTTATTCACCTGTTCTTTTACAATCCTACTTGAAAGTTTGTCGTATGTGAATTTCTTTAAATTGGGAACTTCATTTTCCTTGAACTGGGCACAGAATCCCAGATCCATCCCACTGAATGGATTGTGACTGCTGGCACCTGTTGTGAATACCTCCAGATGATCGATATCCCTCAGAAACATCTCATTATTTATAGATTCTTCTTCTTCCTTGCGTCATTTTTCCTCAGCTGCTTTTTCTGCATCTTCCTTGGCTCCCTTTTGTGTTGCCTCTATTTCTATCGATGCATATGTTGTCACCTTTTCGTCTGCTGCCTTTTTTTCAGCTTCCTTCTGGGAATCTACCTTTTATTTTTCTTCCATTATGGTTGTTTTTGTTGTTGTTGTTGCATCGATTTTATCCTTGGCTTTAGCCTCATCAACCTTCCTCTTATTTTCAACAGTGTTGTTCTTCTTCTTTTGGACCTTTTATTCATTCCTCCTCTTCTTGTAGACTATTGTTTCTTCCTCCTCTATCGATCTCAAAAACACAAATGTAGTCATGGATGATGTCCTTGATTCTTCCTCTTCTTCTTATTTCCTTTTGGCCTCCTCCTTTTCCTTTTCTTCATCGAAAATCCTTCTAATAGATTTACCTTGTCCTTTGAAAATGACCTCATTGTAATTCCTTGCACCAAAATGTACTTCTTCTTCCTCCCAAATCTTTGATGTGTATTCCTAAGGCACATCGAGCTTGTTGAACTGTTCTTTGATGACCTTCTTCGGGTCATTCCTTCTAAACCTCTCTTACTCAAAGTGGTATGATAGCAATGTATCCACTTCTTCTTGTGCCTAATTTGTATTTGCAAAGGAGTAGGCACCAATGTAAAATGAGAGTGGTGGAAATATAGCCTTCTTATCTCAGTAAATAATTCCCTTGACTCCATAGATCACTGTTTGATAAACCACTTCCCGAAGCACTAGTTTGTCTGGTATAAACAAAGGAAGTAGATAGGGGGATTTCATTGTTATGGATACCTTGATATATGTGTTATGTTCCATCAAGTACCATTCCCTGATTCTCTTGATGACGGATAATGCTTTGTCATTCATACATGGGGTTGGTGTGCAAAATATGAACTCATATAGTGGAGCCAAGAAGTGCTCACAGATATTTTGGTACTATGTTCTATACTTGTGCTCCTAGAGAACTTTGCAATATATATGAATGGTCAGGTCTGATAGCTGCCACGCCCAACCCATATTAGGGTATTTTTGGAATATGCATATGATATCTATGGGGTACAAAGACACACGTAAATATGGGAAGGTTCCAAGATGGGCTTCCAAAAATGTGGTGATGTTGTCTTCTAGATTGGATGACAAAATTCCATCCCAGTTGAATGACAATCCTTTGTCTATGTAGTGATAAATAAAGGGCATGTATGAAAGGGGGAATTTGGAGACATTAGGCTCTTTGTACAACTTGCATAACATTGCCACCATGAATTGGTAAGGCCTCCTTAATATGGTTGTGGGGTATCGACCAGTTGGTCTGAGATTGTTTATCTAATTTTTACCATCTAGGGCACAAGTATTTTGTTGTATGTTTTAATTCATCAAGCAGTTCGTTGTCTAGCTTCTTGGTCCCCTTATCTAGGTGATAAAGTTTGGATAGGTATTCGAAATGAAATGATGTTACAGGTTCTCCTTTGGCATTAAATATATACCTATTCCCCAATTCCACGTGTTTAAGTATCCACGAGATGGCGTCGATGCACAATAATATATTAGTGTAGAATGCTACTCTATGTATCCCAAAATTTATGATGTTAGTGAAAATATTGAGTTCATCTTGGTCCTCGACATCAGTAGAAAAGTTCCATTTCTTAAACATTTGATAGACATCTCCCCATTTGAGAGGATTTTCTCCTTTATCCAGGAATCAATATGTGTCATTATTCATTGCACCTGCAATGTCTGGCTCATATTTGATATGGAGGCCTCTGCGATAGGTGTTTTGTTGGTTTCCTTCTTCCTTGGGGACATGTATGAATCTTTCAAGCATAGATGAAATCAATCCAAGGACAAAACCAATATATATATATATATATATATATATATATATATATAATAAGTTGATATAAGTGTCTTATGTGAAATACTCAAGGAGTCACTTTTTGTTGAATATAGGTGGAAGATCGTCCTTAGACAAAGAGAGTATTATAGCAGGAGTCGTGGATGTCTAAGCCTTAGTGAGAAGGTTAGAGAAAAAAACTAGGTTGATTAGCTTGGAATTATCTTAGCAACATGTTAATAGACTTGAAACCAGAGTAGTTCATACAAATTGCTCTGATGTACATCGAAGGCGTTCATGTTAAATGTGTTGATGGGATAATGCACACATCGGAGAAGTTACACAAAATCCTTCGAACACAACAGAGCACTTTGTGAAAATTTTGATGGTAGGTAAGTGTGAGGAACATAGAGGTTGGCACAAAATCCTTTGGTTTACACCAGAGGTATTCATGTTAAAGCCTCTAGTACTATTAAAGGAGTTTGTGTCACATATGCCAATCATAACAGTTGAGTTGGTAAGAAAGCCTCCAGTTGGACCGGAGAATTTCATGTTAAGTTCGTCGGTGTAACATCAATTTATTTAAGTGTTCTTAAGGTTGTTCATTTCAAAGGGGAAATCAAAGAAGTTTAGTTTAACTCCACTGGTGAATAATAGAGGAGTTAATGTTAAAACCCTCAAATGAACTAGAGACTTTGGTGTGAAAATCGTCGGTTAGACTGGAAATATTCATAATAATATCCTTGGTTTACACATAAATTTATTGAAATTTAATTAAGTGTTGGACTATGGTTTTATCTTAGGTTTTGGATCCAAGTGCTAAGGTCGCAAGAGATTGTGTTTCCACTCTTTGTGATACCTAGACTATGGAAAAAATTCTCGATGAAAGACGAGCTCTGAGACTATCCATTGGCGAAGGTTGTGGTTGATAGTTTCCTCTTGCTTTTAGGGTTTTACACACTGGTTATGGGGGGGAGATTAAATTTTATGTCTTTCCACTCAAATGGTAAGGGTTTTGGGTAACTTCAAATGAATTCTATGGGAGAAACAATGCATATGGCACTGACAAAGAGACTAAGCCAACTAAAAAAATGGGATATTAGACGAGGACTATGTCCCTTGGGATGTACAAAACCTATGGAATGGGAAAGAAGAGGAAGGATGAGGCCATGAGGTGAAGAGGGGACTGGTTAAAAAGTCAAATTTTCTCTCGATGAGTGAGGTTGGGGATTGAAAAGCTGGGAATCATGTATATTATGACAATTAAAATAACAAAAAACCTAACCCTAACTTGACTCGTAAATATGTATAAACAAAGCAACTTAGAGTAGATTAGGGTATACCTATACTAGTTTCCACATGTGCGATGCTATCCGATCGAGGGGAAATTTGAAGATGCAATCACTCCTTCAGATTTTTTAACAATGTTCTCACTATGACAGTTCCTCTATTCTATGGTGCTTCAAAATAATGGTGATAAAATATAAGGACGAGTGATCTTTTATAAGCCTTGTGGTAAGTGAATGTGATCAGAAGGGGAGGAATGTTTCCACTGAAGGATTTAATGGAAAATCCTTTGGTGTATACTAGAGTTTTTGATGTGAAATGTGTTGGACGCTATAAAAAACAAAGCCATCAACACCTCATGTTTGACTGGAGGAGTCGATAGGAACTCCTCCGGTCAAGTCGGGGGATTTAGAACAAATTTTTGCGATGTGCGTCGGGAGGAGACAAGGGAACTCCTCCGATTCAACCAAAGGAGTTTACAAGAACTCCTTCGGTTGAACTAGAGGATTTTATACAAAGTTGCGCGATGCAAGCTTGGTGTTTCAAAATGATTTAACGAAAATTCCCCGATGGTCATCAGAGGATATGGAAGGAACTCTAGTTTATACTGGAGGAGTTTGAACTAAATTATCTAATCAAAAAAAGTTTGAAATTTTCTGAAGTGTCAAAATTCAAAATTGCAAACTCAACCAAACTATGGAAATTAAAGTTTCTTTCTTAGAGAGGGAGGAGAAACCACACTCAATTGTTAAGGAAAAGATTCAAGTCAAGAAGTTTTCAAAGAGGAGAACAAAGGGGCTCCATTTTCTTAGGTGAGGGATTTTCAATCAAGAAATACTAGAAAAAGGAGGGTTGTTGGTGCCTGGCATAACAAATGGAAAAGCATTGGGTGAAGCCATGAATATTTGCAGAGTGGTATCCCAACATAATTTTTTTTTGAGAATAAAAGCATGACAATGCATGACAAAAGAGATAACTGATAGGTCCCATAGTTTTCAAACTATAGACTTTTGACGAGACAAAGTTTGTGTGATACAAGGTAGAAGTTAGAGTCATGCCTAGAATAGAGTGAATATCATGCAATAATTCCCCCTTCTTAAAAAAAATGGATATAGTTTCAAAAATGCATGAGGAGTACAAAAATGAGCTGAAAATTTAGGAATGCTAAAAATACAAGTTGTTATTGCATTTTTTTGGTGTCTCTCCACTGCCAGCGAGTGTCCATAGCCTCGATGGAGTCACCCTGGTGTCACAAGCCTTTCTTAGCTGCCAGTGAGCATCCATATCCCCATAGTAAATACTTGCATGTCCCACATGATCTTGAATGAATTTCCTCAAGCCTTTACCTCTTATGATTTGATTCTCTTCTACTTAGAGGGAAGTGGATGAGGGGATTGCAATCTTCCTTTAAAGGCATGATGGATGAAACTTGTAAAAGTGATATTTTCCAACTTGATTATAGATGAGTGAACTCTGTGAGTAACATCCACTAGGGTACTACAATTGTCTACTCAAAACCATTTCCTCTTAGTCTACAAAAATCTATTATTTGGAATGGCCCTTAGCTCATTTATTTGTTACATTTTGAGAATGCAATGCTCATATATTGGTAAATTATGTTTCACTACTCAATCTGACTTGAATTTATGCATGAATTTGATACATAGTTGGGGATTAAGTTATGTTGAGGAGCCAAGCTACAAATTTCCACACTCATGACACCAGATATGTCACACTTCAAGGGATATCCAAGTACCAGTCATCAAACATTTGAGAGACTATGGGTGAATATTTCCAATAAAGAAAGAAAAAAACTAAGAACCAAGCAAAAATGTGAAACATAATATAAAACAGAAATGTGCATAGGTAGGGCATAAATTGAGAAGTAAATTAAAACAAAAAAAAATCTTTATTTATGTATAGGGTAGGAGATTCCTCGAGGGGGAGCTTCCTTGAGGGACAACTCATGTAGTTTTTCAGGATTTGGCCCTTAATGAGGAGGAGTTCAGTGTCCCCTTCAAGATTTTTCATACGGTAGATTCTCTAGCCAATTTCCTCTTTGATAACGGAAGTACCAAGCCACAATTGATAAAATTTCGAATGTTTTCCTTTATATTCATGCGACTTGTCCCACTTGAGAATGAGATCACCGATTTGAAAGTCTTTATTTCTAGAATATGTTTTTTAAAACCAATCTTTAATAGTTTGTTGGTGAGTTTCAAGTTTAGTTCTGGATTTTGTGCAGTTCTCTTCTAGGTTTAGTAAGGTATCAATTCATCTCTAGATGACATGACATTCTCTCTGTAAATGTGTTGAGCCTGCACATAATAGATCTAGCTAAACAATGATACACACATGATGCAAGAGCATCGTTGACAAGCGCATAGAGGTAGGACCACTCAGCACGTGGGAGTTCTTCCAGAACTTTGACGCTGGCCGTTGCAGCTGATTTTGAATCAGTCTTAACTCAGCGTCGTAATTTAACTTTTGAGGCATGCTTGAACCAGTGCCGAAATTTACCCTTTGAGGCACGTTTTGAAAATTGCACGTGGAGTAATAGTTTCCATTATGGATCTGGATTTAGACTGGTCTAGGATAGCCAGTATATTAAGTTTTAGAGTAGATAAGTAGGTAGGGGAAGACCCTAAAAATCCCTCTGAGTTAAATAGATTTTTTGTATGCCTAGATAGGGTTGGCTACAATACAGAGGGAAGTTAGCAGAAGATTTCAAGTTTTCCAAGCTATTGTAATTTGAATATGTTTGTAGCCATTTTCACTTGGGAATATAACATAGAATAATTGATACAATTCAGGTGTGAACATTGTTTGCAATTTCCCGTTATTGTGTTTTTATGAATGAGTGAATCTCGTTATGGGTGGATGGAACTATAAATATTAATTTTTCAGTTTCAATTGTTTCTCTTCATTTGAAGCTCTACAAGGTGTGCATCAAGCTAGAGGAGAATGCTAGGAGATTGAGAGGAATTTCTCCGTAAGAAATCCCTTGGATCTGAGCTATCGAGATCCCTTAGATGCAAGGAGTGCACATAAAATCAAGGTCTATAAAATAAAAAGATCAGGAGGAATAACACATCAATAAGTGTTAGCGAGATCCAGGAATCCAAAAAATCTCAGGAAAGGCAAAGGTCAAAACCTTCGAAGACTTAGAAAATATTCTAAGTCTGAAAGATCAAAGTTCTGGAGAGTCGACGCCAAGATATTTGGCCAGGGTTAGTCGAGGAATTGAACGTACGACGGAGAGCCATCGAGGAGGAAGTGCCAATAGCCGTAAGCTATTGGATCAAGTCAAGTCATGTGGAGGATAACGACGAGAGTCATTTAACTGTCAAAGCTCAGGAGGGATAAGATCCATTGATCTAGGACAGATCTGGACCGTTGGCCATTTCATTAATTCGGGTATCGCGAATTGGGAGGACAAAGGTCCTTGATTTCCAAACCCTCGAAATGTGAAATCACGATTCGGGAGGATAAGATCTAGATAATTAGATCTTAAGGGGCCGAGAGCCATTGATTTCCTTCATGAAATTGGGAGTCGAGAAGTAGAGAGGGAGAGCAGAGGAGGTTGCAATCCAAAATCTCGGTACGCGAAATATTGACAAGATCAGGACCGTCATATCCTTGGAGGTTTCAGATCGTTGATTTGAGGCGAGGGAATATTGCGATTTCGACAATCAGGGTTACATAGGTCACGTCGAAAAATCTCTGACACGCGAAATCCCAACGTGCTCAGAGGTAGGCCCCAAGGTTCAACGAAGGGTCACATCCGTAGGGTAGCTAAGGATCGTTAGCCCTTTTTGGGGTTTCAAAACTTGGAGGAGTGAGTGCCTTGCAACACGAAGTCCCGACATCGATAATCGCAACGCATTGGTGATAAATCCCATTGGCACATGTGTGTGGTCACACGAGCAGAGAAAGGAGACGATCTAACCTCTATTATCCCTTTTCTAGGTTTCGTGACTTAGGGGGGAGTTAAGGAGTCGTTGCACCGGAAACCTCGAAGTTGCAAAATGCGACTCACCCTTTGGGCTAAGCCCGGGGCCATGCCTGCGGTCACGTGGAGTGGAGGCTCGCGCCTAGTGCTAGTTTGCGTGGGAAAAAAATAGATGAGGACATGTGGATTTTGTGTTAAGGGTTCCAGTTCAGATCCATGAGAGCCATTTCATCTCCTGATTCAAAGTTCCTGACCGATAGGTCACACAACCCTTAAGAGATATAGGGGGTCTGCATCAGGTGGTATCAGAGCATCAATTATTATTCTGTAGACTTCAGGCGAAGATCAAAGAAAAACGGAAGAGACAGAGAACTCAAAGCTGTACTCTATGTGTGCCAGACAGTCAACACAATACTGGCAAGGAGATGAGGAGAGGCACCTTTAGCCAACCGTGCTATAGAGAGGGAGATGCGAGAACTTCGTGCAATATTAGAAATAATGGAAGAAACACATAGAAGAGTACCTGAGGCTGGAGACGTTAGCAATGAAGAAAGATAAGAGGTTGAGGTTGAAGAAGCTACAGGAGAGGATGCTACTGAAGAACGCTTATTGAGAGCAGTTGCCAGATTGGGAGGCAGAGCTAAGATAGAGGTTCCTATGTATGAGGGAAATCTAGATGTTGAGGAACTGTTGGATTGGATAAGATACATGGATACACATTTCAACTATGAGGATGTTGATGAAGAGAAGAAGGTGAAACATGCATTCACTAGGCTAAAAAGGCATGCATCACTATGGTGGGACGAACTGCAGGCTGAGAGGAGAAGTAAAGGAAAACAAAGGATAAAGAATTGGGACAGAATGGTAGCCAAGTTGAAGGCTAAGTTCATACCCAAGGACTATTAGATCAATCTGTTCAGAAAGTTGCAGAACCTGAGACAGAAGGGGATGAATCTTAAGGAGTATACCGAGGAGTTCTATAGGCTAAACATCAAAACTGGACAAAGGGAGAGAGATGAAGAAAAAGTCACCAGATATATAAATGGCCTGAGATATGAAATCTAGGATGAGCTCAACATGATGTCAATCAGAACCATGGAGGATGCTTATCAGTTTTCATCGAAGGTAGAGGAGAAGTTGGTCAGGAAACAAAGCCAGCGAGGAAGAGGTAAAAGCTCGATCCCAACAAAAAACAAGGGATTTACCCATGACAGAGTGCACAAGACTAAGGATGAAGATGAAAAAGCACGCCATCACTCGGAATGAGGAGGAATTTCCAGAGGAAGACAAGATGGAGGAAGAAACCCTTCTAGAGGAAGAGACAGAGGAGGAATACAGTGCTATGCCTGTGGAAAGATAGGGCACATTTCGTGGGAATGTCCCGAGAAGAAGAAGGAAGGAGGAGAAGCTCAAATTTCAAAAGAATGATGAAGAGATGTTGAAGTAGAAGGAGTAGAGGATGGAGCAACCCTGATGTTGAGAAAAAATCTCTTAAAACCAGAGGTAGAAATTGAAAATCCAGTGCAGAGAAACAGTCTCTTTAGGAAAGCTTGCAATACTAAGAACAAAGTATGCAAGTTTATCATTGATAGTGGGAGCAGTGACAACCTAGTATCCATGGAGATGGTGGAGAAATTGGAGCTGAATAAAACTGCACACCCAAAGCCATACAAAATCTCATGGTTGCAGAAAGGACACCAGGTAATTATTACTAAACAATGCTTGGTAGAAATTAAGATATGAGGTTATACAGATGAAATCCTATGTGATGTAATTCCCATGGACGTATGCCATATTCTGTTGGGAAGACCGTGGCAGTTTGACAGAAATGCCATTCATGATGGGAGGAAAAATACATATATGTTGGAGAAGAATGGTAGAACACATATGTTTTTGCCAATAGACGAGAAGAGAGTGAAAGAAGAAGCTAACACAAGCATACTTCTCATGAGTGGGAAGGAAATCCTGAAAGAAGTCAAGGAAGAATAGGAGATCCAGTTTGTTGTGGTAAGGAAACCCAAAGTTATCCTTACAAGTACATCAATGGATGATTTTCCTAAGGAAGTTCAGGAGCTATTGGATAATTTTAATGATATAGTAGTGGATGAGTTTCCAAACTCATTACCACCCATCAGGAGTATTAGTCATCATATTGAATTGATACCAGGAGAAAGTATGCCGAATAAGGAAACATATAGATTAACACCTCAAGAGAATGAGAAGGTGAAGAACCAAGTCCAGGAGTTGCTAGACAAGGGTTTGGTCAGAGAGATATTAAGTCCATGCACGGTACTGTAACACACCCACTACAACATAATAAAATTTTTGCCTCTTCTCGAGGGACATAATCCCTGAAGTCCTACAGGGGCTTAGCGCATGCTAGCTCTTCCCTTTTCCACCTCCATGTGATCATTGGTTATGACCACATTCCAAACAACTAGGCACCTTTTCTCATTTCGTGACTCAGTGATACAAGTGAGTCAAGTCTTTCGACTTTGCAAACCCTGAAACCCAAAAATCTTACCTTCGAGGAGATCGACAGCTATGAGTCTCCCCCCTTGATCCAACGATCTTGGCCATATTAGGAATTTTGAAATTGGGATTTTGAAATGCAAGAGAGTCAAGTCTTTTGACGCGTCAAACCCTGAAACCCGATACTCGAGTTCTTGTATGAGATCCAACGGCTCTAGACATTTTGGATCCAACGGTTCGGATATTTTCAGAGTTTCAGGAACTGGGAGTTCACGATGCAATGACTCCAAAAATCTTGGCACTCCAATTCCAAAATCCCGATATGGGAATTCGTGTAGGAGATCAACGATCCTCAAGGATTTGGATCCAACGGTCCATGGGATTTTATAGCTTTCCCCGAACTCTGACCGCTCACCATGAGTCTCCTCCGATGGATGATCTAGATCCTTTCGAGACTCCTCCTTTATACCACAGAGCACATCGGGGTTTTAGGTACCGAGATTTCACAACTTGCGAAGACAAGGGTTCTTGCCCTCTGGTTTCCCGGGTGCTGAAACGTAGAAATGCCGACCGACAACCACGTGTCCCTCTGATGGATGGCTATGACCTTTAACCATGATCAACTTTTATGATATTTTCAGGATGATCAATGGTCACGATCAAATCCCGAATTTCTCAAAATTATTCACACTTAAACCAATTCGGGGTTTCAGATGTCCGGATTTCGCGACTTGCGAAGACACGGGTTCTTTCC
>JZKD02S2039613.1:0-11178 GCA_000966675.3 Picea glauca | reverse complement strand
CTTAGGATATATAGGGGGTCTGCATCAACACATTTGCAAAGAGAATTTGAGAAATAAGAAGAAGGATAGAAAGAATGAAAGAATTCTCATTAATTGTTATGAATAATGAATAATTAACACATGATATACTTTGTATAAATCAATGAGTGCAAACTGGAGGAGAACCAATGCACCATAGTTGTGGTCTAGAGTGATCTGGACACACACTAGCAGTTACGGGAGTGAACTTCCACCTAGTCTAGTCTCTCAGGCAGTTACAGGAGTGAACTTCCACCTAGTTGAGTTAACTAGTCAACTAGTCTTCAGTTAACTAACTGAACATAGAGTAGTGAGGAGTTAAATCAAGGAATCAAGGATAATTCACCAGTATGGTGATGATCCCAAGACAAGGTCAAATTAGCATGGTTATGATCCCAATGTTGCATGGTGATAAAACCAATGCAACATATAAACTCAACTCAACTAGTCAAACTGAAGTGTCAATTGAAAGAGAGTATTCTCCAGGTGGAATATTCTCCCCTAAAATATAGGATACTGTATAATGAATAATTATGACTAATAAACAAGGAAAAACCTTAAGAAAAATAAATCCTAGGTGTGTGTGAAGAACTCCAACAACCCCCCTAAACATCACTATGGTGAAAATAAAGAATGGGTCCCGACAACGAGGCCATGTTAGGTACCCAAATAGAAAATATGCACTGAAATAAAGTGAGGAAAGGGGGAAAACCTCATGGGAAAATCCCCCCCTCAAGGTACAATGTATGTAAAAAGAATAACTACAGTTTCTAGGCAACTGTGTCCTTCACTCCAAGACGACTTCGCAGAGAATGGAATTTTTTCTCAGTGAAGGTCTTGGTGAAGATGTCTGTCATCTGTTCCACTGGAAGACATAATTGTAAGTCAATGATCCCCTTATGTAATAAGTCCCAGATGTAGTGCATGTATATCTCGATGTGCTTCGTCTACTGCCTCTGAAATGGATCTCTGCAGAACTTCAGAGTGCTCTAGTTGTCACACTAGATGACGATCAACCGATGAAACTGAATGCCCAACTCAGTGATAAAATGTTGCAGCCACATAGCCTGAATGGTTATGTTAACTACCCCTATGTACTCTTCCTTGACTGAATATAGAGCAATGATAAGTTGCTTCTTGCTCGACCAATAGATAGGCCTGAAACCAATATTGAGTGAGTAACCATATGTGGAATTGCGATTGGTGTTATTGCCAACCCAGTCGAAATCAGTAAACCTGATGAAATCTAATGTAGATTCTGCTGCATAATGAATCCCGAAGGTGATGGTGCCCTTTATGTATCGAAGTATATGCTTTGCAACCTTCCAATGTAGCTCATGTGGCTCTTGCATGAACCTGGAAACTACACCAACTAAAACTGCAACTGCATTTGGATGCTCTGACTCTGCATCCGACTATACAAACTCTAAATTTGAATCATCTGAGTCCTCTGAATTAGAACTCTCATCTGAAGAAGAGTTGACATGTGCATGCTCATAATCTCAAATAGGTGGAAGAATGAAGGTGTCTGCATGTGGCTGCTGAGGTGCATGCGAGACACTTTCCTCGAATTGGACACTTATCTCAATGATGACTCGGTCCGAGGAAAGATTAATAAGTTTATATCCCTTCACACTGTTGGTGTATCCAAAACAAATACACTCAGTGCTCTGTGGATCAAGTGCCTTCCTCTTTTCAGAGGGAATATGGGCCCATGCACATGAAATGAAAATGTGATAGTGGGTCACTTCCGGTTTGAGGCCGCTCAAAGCCTCATAGGGGGTCTTATCCTTGACATATCTATGGGGAGATATGTTTTGTATTTATGTTGCACAATTAAGTGCTTCGTCCCATAGTCTCCTTGGTAGTGACTTTTAATGCAACATGCAAGAGGCCATCTCCTTTAGAGATATGTTTTTCCACTCAACAACTCCGTTTTGCTATGGAGTATAGGGAATTGTGTGCTGCAACTGAATCCCTGCCTCATGGAAAAGATTATGGATCTCATGATTCACATACTCTCCCTCGTTATCAGTTCAAATGACTTTGATCTTCTTTTCAGACCGTGTCTCAACCAAAGCTTTGAAATCTTTGAGGTGTTGAAATACCTTAGATTTTTTCTTGAGAAAGTAGATCCAAGTAAAACGTGAGAAATCATCAACAAAAATGAGAAAAAAACTCACTTTTCTGATCAATGGATGCGAAAAGGGACCCATGAGGTCACTGTGGATCAGATATAAAGGTACAAAATGTCTCTGAGACTTTTCCTTGTCAAATTTCTCTTGAGGGTGTTTTCCGAGAACACATCCCTCACATACTCCCTTGGAGAAATGGATGTCTGGTAGACCATCAACTAATATTTGCTTTCTAGGTTGTTGCATGTATATGAAATTCAAATGTCCAAACCTTTCATGCCATATCCTACTACTTTCATCAACATGAGTAAGCAGTAAAGCAAAATTAGGTTCAATGAATTCAAAAAATGTATACAATCTAGACTGATGATTTACCTCACTGATAGCAACCCTGGAGTTGGTTTGCATGTTGTATATGTCCATGAAATTTGGTGTGAATATGAATTTCTTTCCAGTTTCAGAATTCACCATCTGATACCCGTAGATAAGGTTGACGACAAGTTTTGGAACGTGCAACACATTCTTGAAGCTTCCATTGGTGAGTTCAATCCTTCCTTTGTCGGTGAATTCGACAGAAGAGTTGTCCCCAATCAGAATAGGAGGACCTTTGCATGCATCCAATGAAGAATATAATTCTTTTGGTGAATTCATATGATGTGATGCTCCTGAATCAACGATCCAAGAATCATGAGAGGAGTTGATGGAAATCAAGGCATGGCTAGAATTGCCTTTCTTCAAATTTAGATCTTCTGGATTCTTCTTCTTGGCACCCTCGAGGATGCAATATCCAAGGTTGTTTTGCTGAAGTATTTGAGACATCATATCTATTTGTTTTTGCATGCATGTGGATTCCGAATGGAATCCTTTATGACAGTATGTGCATTTCTCCCCTTTTCTTCCCTTTTCCCCTTTGGATATGGAGGTATCGATGAAGGGTTTTGTGTACCCTTCCTTCTTAAGATGTGCATGAGATTTCCTTTTATCTTTATATTTATATTTCTGATATTTGTGGCTGCCATTATGCACAGTGAGTGCATGTTCCCTTGGGCCTTTGATTGTGACCATATTTATGAGCTTGGTTTTCTCTCATGTCAGGGATTTGATAAAGTCCTAAAGAGAAGGCATCTTCCAGTTGGCTCCAGAGGAGAATCTAAAAGAATGGAATGTGGATATGTGTTGGCACAGGGGCAGACCCAGGGTTCAACTCCAAGAGCACACCAACAAGCCCTAACTACTAGACCTTTAGGCAACTCCTGTGAAGCAGATGCAATCTCACCCGAAGAAGTTATGAGGGGGTTGGAGGACAGAGATGTCTACAACCAAAGGGAATATCAAGTGGATATAATACCACAACAATGCAACATTCATATATCACTTATCAACTTAGATCTACTCTGCACATCTACTTATCAGATCTAACATAGTAATACAATCATAGTATATCAATGACAGAGAAAAAATATCATTCACACACAACACAAAATACACGTGGTTCACCCTCTCTCTAGGGCTATGCCTAAAAAACTGTGCTATGATATATTGAGGTAAAGCATATAGTTCTTATCTATGCTCTTAGCTAGTAGATCTTCTTTCTCTTCTCTCCCCTCCCTGTGCACTCAAATGCAGGGTTAATCTTCACACCCAGCTGAAGATATTAAAATACCATAAGGCTCTCACACTCAACACTTCTCTCTCTCTCTCCACAATAGTCTCTCACAACAATCAGATCGATCACTAGAAACAATGAAAACCTATCTTGATACCAACCAATGAAAACCCAACCTAGGTCCTTTTGACCTCTATTTATACATTACAATCACTCACTGACATCCTTAGGTCTAAGCCTAGGCATCCAAAACCCTAGATACCAAAATCCTAGGTGTCTAAAACCCTATGTCAACTTGACCCATATTTTCAGGGCTTTGCCAGCCTGTCTTTCCTTCCTTCTCGCGCAGTGCTCCAAAGAATTCAACGGTGGATTTCTCTGCTTGCTGACTTGTCGTCGATCCTTCTTTATTTCTTATCTGTCATTCCTGATCTCCTCATCCAATGAATTTCTTTCTCGGGATTTTCTCCATCTTTTCTTCTCTTTTTTTCACTTGGACCCAATAACAGTCACTGTGTCTTCCCCAAATTTCAGGTTCTCCCTTTTCTTCCTTGATCTTTTTTGGCTTCCATAACCAAGGGTCAACAGGCCCCCAACACTCACCTGTGACTCATCCTGAGGCACTTCAGATCTGATCTTCCTGTTTTACTTCGACTCCAGGTTGCGCAGTGCAACCTCTGTGTTCTGCTCTTTTCCTCCTCTCCATCCCTTGTGCATACTTTATTTTCTATGTATGGTACCCAGTTTCAACTGCACCTAGTACCTAGACCATTTTATTTATGCTTCTACTGAGAACTATGAGGCAACTGGTTTTCATAGTACAATTTCAACAGACTCCCATTCACTAAACCTTCCTTCCATTCTCCATTTAGAGTCTTCAATTACGCAGATCCTCCCTCTATAACGTGAGCGATATCATATGGCCCTAGCCAATGTGTTCTAAACTTCCCAGGATGTTTTATGAACTTGCTGTCATATACCAGTACTAGATCACCTTGTTTGAATGCCTTCTTCCTGATTTCTTCCTTGGCAAGCCGGATCTGATGGTATCCTGAAAATCCATCTGTAAAAGAATATACTTCCTGGCCTCACATTATATAGCACTTTGTCAGTGAATGGTGTAGGGAAGGGGTCATGCAAACAAGCATCATTCAGATTCCTGAGATCTACGCATGTCCCGATCTCTCTCGTTTTCTTGTCTTTCACCACCATAGGTCTTATCCACTCTAATTCTTCGACAGGTTCTATAATCTCTTCTTCCAACATTCTGTCATGCTCAATCTTCACTTTCTCCTTGTATTCAAGATTCAATTTGTAAGGTACTTGTTTGATTGGTCTTGCATCTAGTTTTAAATGAATCCTCATCTCTCCCATAGGCCCTTTAATGCCCTTCAGATCAATGAACTTGGTTGGAAACAAGTCTTGATATTCATGCAGTAACTCTTTAATTTTATCAATGGTAGCAACATCCCAATAATCTCCAACGTTTGCAAACTTTGGTGTCTACTCTGTTCCAATATTGACTTTCTTAATATTGATTGGTTGTCCAATGAATGGCAGCTCAACTCCTAGTCCTTCCACATCTGTCTGGCCCTCTGTTTCTGCGATGTTCACCTTCCTTAGATCATCGTCTTCATCGACATTGATGTTGTATTAGCCCTGCAATTTATGGAGAGGCACAATCTATTCATCCTCTTCTTGTTCCAAAGGAAGGCTAGATGCCTCCTTGAATACTTTCTGTCTCACAATCTGTAATGCTTGATCTAATGATGGATATCTAATTTCAAATAAGAAGGTGGTTACAAAATTTCGATCCATACCTTGCCAATCTGTAGTGATGAGGCACAGTTCTGCTTGAAGGTACTAGTTGATAGGTGTCATGTCTAGAGTGTTGATGAATTTGTGTACCCACTAATCTTGTGGGATATGGCTCCAGGCTTCCTCACAGCTTCGCACATGGTCCTTTGGGAAACTTCAACCTATGTAGCGAACTTCGCAGCCTTCTACTTGTGTTGAGAACCGCGTTGTCATCAAAGTATGACATTGTTTCCAGTCTGTAATGTTACTTTTGTGTGCCCCCCACCATCTTGTTGGTGTGTGTTTCAAGGCCTCATCCATCACCAATAATCTTTGTTTTATTGGTACCCTTTCTTCAAAGTCCGAAAAGAAGGTTTATAAAGGGTTCAGACCATCAAATGTGGGTAAGTTACTGTTGTGCTGATATAACGAACTTAATATAGCACATCTAGCACATCTTCTTGTTAATCTAGCAGATCTTCTTGTAGATACTTCATACATCTTATTATGCCAGTTCTCTAGTGCTTCTTTTGAGTTTGATGAACATGCACTATCACTTCACTAGCTTAAGTTTCCATCGGCTGTGGGATTAATGTAATCCTTCTATCTGGATGTTAGCTTATATATCTTTTCTAGTGCATATGCATGGTCTTATTCTCTGATAGGTTTTGTGTATCGTTGACCTTCATTTGGATCTAAAGGTGCGATGACCCTAAGTCCATCTCTTTCAAAAGTCATACGTCTCTTCTTTAAATAAACCACAGTGGAATTATTTAAAGCCCAATCAATTCCTAAAAGCGTAGGGTAAGGACAACTATCATCAACTATTTCAATTACCTCAAAATCTGCATATGTTTTCACTCCATCGATGTCCATAGGGAAATTTTCTAATATGCCAAAAGGGCTTACAAATTGCTGATTAGCCATCCTAAACCTGATAGGGGAATAGATCAAATTCAGTTTTCCCATCAGTGCCTAGGTTTTCTTCGTCATGACATTGACCTCCAACCCTAAGTCGAGGACTACATAGTCTATCTCATATTCTCCTATTGGAGCATTCAAGTGCAATTCTTTATTTGTCCTTCTCTTCTTACTGATTTGGTGTACCACCCTATTTAGTAAGGGGTCTATCTTTCCTAACTCATATTGTTTGATTACATTTTGTAANTCTCTGAGACTTTTCCTTGTCAAATTTCTCTTGAGGGTGTTTTCCGAGAACACATCCCTCACATACTCCCTTGGAGAAATGGATGTCTGGTAGACCATCAACTAATATTTGCTTTCTAGGTTGTTGCATGTATATGAAATTCAAATGTCCAAACCTTTCATGCCATATCCTACTACTTTCATCAACATGAGTAAGCAGTAAAGCAAAATTAGGTTCAATGAATTCAAAAAATGTATACAATCTAGACTGATGATTTACCTCACTGATAGCAACCCTGGAGTTGGTTTGCATGTTGTATATGTCCATGAAATTTGGTGTGAATATGAATTTCTTTCCAGTTTCAGAATTCACCATCTGATACCCGTAGATAAGGTTGACGACAAGTTTTGGAACGTGCAACACATTCTTGAAGCTTCCATTGGTGAGTTCAATCCTTCCTTTGTCGGTGAATTCGACAGAAGAGTTGTCCCCAATCAGAATAGGAGGAACTTTGCATGCATCCAATGAAGAATATAATTCTTTTGGTGAATTCATATGATGTGATGCTCCTGAATCAACTATCCAAGCATCATGAGAGGAGTTGATGGAAATCAAGGCATGGCTAGAATTGCCTTTCTTCAGATTTAGATCTTCTGGATTCTTCTTCTTGGCACCCTCGAGGATGCAATATCCAAGGTTGTTTTACTGAAGTATTTGAGACATCATATC
This sequence comes from Picea glauca, assembly GCA_000966675.3. Lineage (NCBI taxonomy): Eukaryota > Viridiplantae > Streptophyta > Pinopsida > Pinales > Pinaceae > Picea > Picea glauca. The sequence goes on along the minus strand of JZKD02S2039613.1, from coordinate 3,746 downwards.
TATTTTTTTTTGCATGCATGTGGATTCCGAATGGAATCCTTTGTGACAGTATGTGCATTTATCCCCTTTTCTTCCCTTTTCCCCTTTGGATATGGAGGTATTGATGAAGGGTTTTGTGTACCCTTCCTTCTTAAGATGTGCATGAGATTTCCTTTTATCTTTATATTTATATTTCTGATATTTGTGGCTGCCATTATGCACAATGAGTGCATGTTCCCTTGGGCCTTTGATTGTGCCCATATTTATGAGCTTGGTTTTCTCTCATGTCAGGGATTCGATAAAGTCCTAAAGAGAAGGCATCTTCCAGTTGGCTCCAGAGGAGAATCTAAAAGAATGGAATGTGGATATGTGTTGGCACAGGGGCAGACCCAGGGTTCAGCTTCAAGAGCGCACCAACAAGACCTAACTACTGGCCCTTTAGGCAACTCCTGCGAAGCAGATGCAGTCTCACCCGAAGAAGTTATGAGGGGGTTGGAGGACAGAGATGTCTACAACCAAAGGGAATATCAAGTGGATATAATACCACAACAATGCAACATTCATATATCACTTATCAACTTAGATCTACTCTGCACATCTACTTATCAGATCTAACGCAGTAATATAATCATAGTATATCAATGACAAAGAAAAAATATCAATCACACACAACACAAAATACACGTGGTTCACCCTCTCTCTAGGGCTATGCCCAAAAAACTGTGCTATGATATATTGAGGTAAAGCATACAGTTCTTATCTATGCTCTTAGCTAGTAGATATTCTTTCTCTTCTCTCCCCTCCCTGTGCACTCAAATGCAGGGTTAATCTTCACACCCAGCTGAAGATATTAAAATACCATAAGGCTATCACACTCAACACTTCTCTCTCTCTCTCCACAATAGTCTCTCACAACAATCAGATCGATCACTAGCAACAATGAAAACCTATCTTGATACCAACCAATGAAAACCCAACCTAGGTCCTTTTGACCTCTATTTATACATTACAATCACTCACTGACATCCTTAGGTCTAAGCCTAGGTGTCCAAAACCCTAGATACCAAAAGCCTAGGTGTCTAAAACCCTATGTCAACTTGACCCATATTTTCAGGGCTTTGCTAGCCTGTCTTTCCTTCCTTCTCGCGCAGTGCTCCAAAGAATCCAACGGTGGATTTCTCTGCTTGCTGACTTGTCCTTGATCCTTCTTTATTTCTTATCTGTCATTCCTGATCTCCTCATCCAATGAATTTCTTTCTCGGGATTTTCTCCATCTTTTCTTCTCTTTTTTTTCACTTGGACCCAATAACAGTCACTGTGTCTTCCCCAAATTTCAGGTTCTCCCTTTTCTTCCTTGATCTTTTTTGGCTTCCATAACCAAGGGTCAACAGGCCCCCAACACTCACCTGTGACTCATCCTGAGGCACTTCAGATCTGATCTTCCTGTTTTACTTCGACTCCAGGTTGCGCAGTGCAACCTCTGTGTTCTGCTCTTTTCCTCCTCTCCATCCCTTGTGCATACTTTATTTTCTATGTATGGTACCCAGTTTCAACTGCACCTAGTACCTAGACCATTTTATTTATGCTTCTACTGAGAACTATGAGGCAACTGGTTTTCATAGTACAATTTCAACAGACTCCCATTCACTAAACCTTCCTTCCATTCTCCATTTAGAGTCTTCAATTACGCAGATCCTCCCTCTATAACGTGAGCGATATCATATGGCCCTAGCCAATGTGTTCTAAACTTCCCAGGATGTTTTATGAACTTGCTGTCATATACCAGTACTAGATCACCTTGTTTGAATGCCTTCTTCCTGATTTCTTCCTTGGCAAGCCGGATCTGATGGTATCCTGAAAATCCATCTGTAAAAGAATATACTTCCTGGCCTCACATTATATAGCACTTTGTCAGTGAATGGTGTAGGGAAGGGGTCATGCAAACAAGCATCATTCAGATTCCTGAGATCTACGCATGTCCCGATCTCTCTCGTTTTCTTGTCTTTCACCACCATAGGTCTTATCCACTCTAATTCTTCGACAGGTTCTATAATCTCTTCTTCCAACATTCTGTCATGCTCAATCTTCACTTTCTCCTTGTATTCAAGATTCAATTTGTAAGGTACTTGTTTGATTGGTCTTGCATCTAGTTTTAAATGAATCCTCATCTCTCCCATAGGCCCTTTAATGCCCTTCAGATCAATGAACTTGGTTGGAAACAAGTCTTGATATTCATGCAGTAACTCTTTAATTTTATCAATGGTAGCAACATCCCAATAATCTCCAACGTTTGCAAACTTTGGTGTCTACTCTGTTCCAATATTGACTTTCTTAATATTGATTGGTTGTCCAATGAATGGCAGCTCAACTCCTAGTCCTTCCACATCTGTCTGGCCCTCTGTTTCTGCGATGTTCACCTTCCTTAGATCATCGTCTTCATCGACATTGATGTTGTATTAGCCCTGCAATTTATGGAGAGGCACAATCTATTCATCCTCTTCTTGTTCCAAAGGAAGGCTAGATGCCTCCTTGAATACTTTCTGTCTCACAATCTGTAATGCTTGATCTAATGATGGATATCTAATTTCAAATAAGAAGGTGGTTACAAAATTTCGATCCATACCTTGCCAATCTGTAGTGATGAGGCACAGTTCTGCTTGAAGGTACTAGTTGATAGGTGTCATGTCTAGAGTGTTGATGAATTTGTGTACCCACTAATCTTGTGGGATATGGCTCCAGGCTTCCTCACAGCTTCGCACATGGTCCTTTGGGAAACTTCAACCTATGTAGCGAACTTCGCAGCCTTCTACTTGTGTTGAGAACCGCGTTGTCATCAAAGTATGACATTGTTTCCAGTCTGTAATGTTACTTTTGTGTGCCCCCCACCATCTTGTTGGTGTGTGTTTCAAGGCCTCATCCATCACCAATAATCTTTGTTTTATTGGTACCCTTTCTTCAAAGTCCGAAAAGAAGGTTTATAAAGGGTTCAGACCATCAAATGTGGGTAAGTTACTGTTGTGCTGATATAACGAACTTAATATAGCACATCTAGCACATCTTCTTGTTAATCTAGCAGATCTTCTTGTAGATACTTCATACATCTTATTATGCCAGTTCTCTAGTGCTTCTTTTGAGTTTGATGAACATGCACTATCACTTCACTAGCTTAAGTTTCCATCGGCTGTGGGATTAATGTAATCCTTCTATCTGGATGTTAGCTTATATATCTTTTCTAGTGCATATGCATGGTCTTATTCTCTGATAGGTTTTGTGTATCGTTGACCTTCATTTGGATCTAAAGGTGCGATGACCCTAAGTCCATCTCTTTCAAAAGTCATACGTCTCTTCTTTAAATAAACCACAGTGGAATTATTTAAAGCCCAATCAATTCCTAAAAGCGTAGGGTAAGGACAACTATCATCAACTATTTCAATTACCTCAAAATCTGCATATGTTTTCACTCCATCGATGTCCATAGGGAAATTTTCTAATATGCCAAAAGGGCTTACAAATTGCTGATTAGCCATCCTAAACCTGATAGGGGAATAGATCAAATTCAGTTTTCCCATCAGTGCCTAGGTTTTCTTCGTCATGACATTGACCTCCAACCCTAAGTCGAGGACTACATAGTCTATCTCATATTCTCCTATTGGAGCATTCAAGTGCAATTCTTTATTTGTCCTTCTCTTCTTACTGATTTGGTGTACCACCCTATTTAGTAAGGGGTCTATCTTTCCTAACTCATATTGTTTGATTACATTTTGTAA
>JZKD02S2039602.1:12693-46317 GCA_000966675.3 Picea glauca | reverse complement strand
CTTTTATGCGATGTTGGGTACGTATTTCTTTCTCCAAAGTTTGGCCCATAGATCATGGGTGAACTTGAGCCAAATCGACCAAATTTTAGCACTGAGAAATTTGTTTAGAGTAGCTAGGTTCTGCAATCCGAGGCCTCCCTGTAATTTTGGTTTACAAAGATTTTCCCAACTGATCAGAGCTGCTTTTTTTCCTGTCTTTTCCCCCTGCCATAGAAAATTCCTTTACAAAGTTTTCATGGCATTTAGAATGAAGCCAAGTGTCGCCAAGGTCGAGAAAGCGTAGATGGGCAAGGCTTGAAGGACAGATTTAAGGAGGATGAGGTGACTGGGAAGGTTGAGTGAGTAAAAAGTCCAAGAAGAAAGTCTTTTAGTTAGGGAAGCGAGAAATCCTTCCCAAGAGTTGTTTCAAAGAGCTTTGTCTATGAGAGGAATGCCAAGGTATTTGGACGAAAGGGAGATACTTGTGAAGCCCTGGATAATATTTATATGAAGTTGGATAAGGAGCAGAGTGTTAAAAAAGAAGATTTGAGATTTGTCTTGATTGATATCCATTCCCGAGGCATCACAGAAGGTTTGAAGGATATAGAGGATCCTGTGTGCTTCTCGAACCGTTGGGGAACCCAACATTAAGGTATCATGAACAAATTGGTTCTGGCAGACTGGAGGATCAATGTCGTGTAGGGGAATGCCGACTAAAGATCTGTCAACAATGGATGCTTTGATGAAACGGCTTAGACCTTTCACCATGATGATGAAGAAGAAGAGTGACAGGGGATCCCCTTGTTGTATCCCACAAGTGGGCGAGAAGGGGAAGGAGGGAACGCCATTGATAAGGATAGAGAAGAAAACAGAGGATCCAATCTACCTAGGAAGGTGCAAAGCTAAAAGCAAGAAGAACGGATTTCATGTAATCCCAGCTTATCTTTTCAAAAGCTTTAGAGAGATATAAGTTTAACAACATACCTGGAGTGTCGGTACTTTGAAGAGAGTTGATAACTTCATGAGCGAGGATGACGTTTTCTAGAATTTTCCTTCCTTCAACATATCCTGACTGCTCGGGAGAAATGATGAAGGGAAGGAGGGGTTTGAGGCATCGGGTGATCACCTTCGTTAAGAGCTTATAGATTACATTGCAAAGAACAAACAACCTGAACTATTTAGGGTGAGTAACTCACTCTTATTTGGGGATGAGGGCAAGGAAGGTTTCATTGAGTGCAGGGAGAATCTGACAAGAGGTTCGAGAGTCCTTAATAAATTCCCATACTTACTCCCATATCATGTGCCAACAATAGTGAAAAAAATATGTCGTGAAGTCATCTGGACCAGGAGTTTTTCCTTCTGGAGTTTCTTGAAGCGCCACGTCTACTTCTTCAATCATGATTGGCCAACAAGGCTTCATTTTGTTCCTGAGTTATTTTGACTAGAATGTGCTGACTGATTTTTTCAATGGCAAGAGATTGGTCACTTGGAAGTTTTGACAACAGATCTTGACAAACGAACACTAGTTCCAGCTCAAGGTCTTTGTGAGTTTGGAGCATTTGGCCTTGCTTCGTGACAAGGTGCGAGATATGGTTGATATGTCTATGCTGGATCATTGATCTGTCGAATAACTTAGTGTTTCATTCTCCCTCTTGAAACCCTTATATCCTGGAATTTTTTCCTCTAGAGGGTCTCCTCTTGTGAACGCCTTTCATCCAACTTTGGTTTGATTAAAGCTTCTTTCTCTTTGAGTTCCTCTGTAAATCCATGATTCTTGATTTAGATCTGAAGGAGCTGCATTTGATTATTCAAATTTCGTTGGGATTCAAAGATATTTCCTAAGGTTTGTTTATTCCAGAGCTTCAGGCGTTGCTGGAAGTTTTTTAGTCTTTACTGAAACTGGTACATTTTGGAACCATGAGGGATAGTCACTTCCTTCCACCAAATGGGGGCCATGGTTTGGGAATACAAATGATTGATCCAAAAACACTTGAATCTGAAAGGCTTGTGGCCTAGAGAGCCAGGGATATCTAACTAGAGATGAATGGGGCAATGGTCAGACCCGAGGGCATCGAGAATGTTGGCTTCCGGTGCGAGTCCATCCATCAAGAGGGAGTTTGATATTAGGAAGCAATCTAGGCGGCACACAACCCGTTGGGACCCTGAGCGTCGATTCGACTAGGTAAAGAGGTCATTTTGGGTTTTAAGGTCAATGAGGCACAACTTATCGATTAAGGATTGAAAGTGCCCTCTTTCCACCCCGAGTCTACGAATCCCACCTCTTTTCTCTTCTAAATTGCAGATCATATTGAAATCCCCGCCCAATATTCGTCTTCGATCATTGGTGAGGGTGGCGAGCGAGTCCAAATTATGAATGAAGGTTAACTTGTCCTTCTGAGTAGCGAGGTCATAAACATTTGTAATGAAGCCTTGCCTATTGGAGCCAATGAGCCTGTATTCCACCGAGATTGTCCATTTGGTAGTGAAGAAGTTCTCCATGAGCACAAAGGTTGGGTTCTAGAGGATGTCCAAACCATCGACCGTGCTTATTGCATCAATGCTCATCATTTTCCCTTGCTTCCAAAAGTGAGAAAGGATTTGTTATGTTTGTTCACCTATGCATTTCATTTCTTGTAGAAACATAATGTCATATTGTTCTACTATGATGCGATCTCGTAGAAGCCTTTACTTGCTACGATCGTTGATTTCCCGGATATTCCAAGAGATCAACTTCATGATGAGGATGGGGAGGGGAAAGGGGGACAGTTGTCAGAGATAAGATGTATTTGACCTGAGTTTACCATGAAGTGTCCAATCTCGTGTATGAGCTTATGGGTGGATTTTCTGCCTCTTTTTTTTCCGTCCTTCTGAGGCTTTCACTGCTCTTTCGGTTGGTTTCCCTGTATGCCAAAGCCGAAAGTGGATCTGGCCGCAAAACCCACTGAGGAGTTGAGGAAAACCTTATGTGCTTTGTGCAGCTGATTTGAAGGAATGGTGTATAGTTGTTGTTGGTGATAGGCTTATTCTAGATGTACCAAGTCTATGCCCGTGAGATCTTGTTTGTCTAGGTCCATTTCAACTTCTCCTTCTTCTAGGTCAGATGGTTCACCGTCCTTAATGTGGGAAGGGGGAATGGGATATATCTTCTCCAAGACAAGGGTGTTCACCATTTTTCTCTTTGTGTTGCCTTGGAATGCAGCTTCCCAAGGAGGGATCTGCTATTCATCCATGTCCTTTAGTATTTGTTGAAGGACGTCGAAAGAGTTGTTGGAGGGCGGTTCCTTAGTTTCATTTGTTACCGTTTTCTTGGTCTCTTGACAATTCCTTCTAGCTACATGAGTGAATCCATCTTTTGATTTGCTTGCTTCAGGGTTTTCAACCTTGCTTGCGGAGTTAAAAGGATAGTCTCTAAAAAGATGTCCATGTTCGTGACATTTTCTACAACGAAAAGGTATGTGCTCATAATCAATAGTTTGAGACCAATCCTCATCGTGGTATTCAAGGGAAATGGAGCCTCAGAGGGGCTTTGAAATATTAAGATAGACATAAATGCGAGCATATGAGGTAATCCTTCTCTGCTTGGTTTCCTCTAAGGATTTAACATAAACCCTGATGGTATTTCCAATGCCCGCCAAGATTTCTTCTAACCAAAACTCCTGTGGCAAGGAATATAAACAAATCCATACCGGTGTGTGGGCAAAGTACTTTGTTTCAGGGCTAAACTTCTTCGTCCAAAAGCACAGAAAGAGGCCGACTGAGTAGAACAAATATGGTCCTCCGTCAAAGACACAATTTTGACTTCTAGGTTGCGAAAGATGATGGTAAAGAAACCCTTGAAGCCTAATTGTAGGTCATAATTTCCTTTGGGTTTCCACCATTGTTGTATCCATTTGACAAGCTCGTGTTCGGAAGGTCGTAGGCCTAAGAATTTGCCTACCATAGCATAATCCCACATGTATTGATTTTGTTCTTTAATTATGGGCATGTTGATCACATATTTCGGTGCGAGTGGTGCCTGAGGAATACATTTCCCAGGTTCCCGAGGACGCGCCACCTTTTCCTAAGCTGGTCCTGAATCAATCTCCATTTCTTTGCCTTTGGTTGCACCTTCGAAGAAAAACTGGGAGCATAGATTAGGGGGCGGTTCAAAAGACGGCTGACAAAAGCCACCGCTTGAGTTTTCCTACGCCATGGCTTGACTGTAAGAGGTGACTCGCGACCCTCCTTCATTCGGAATCATAGTTTTCCCCTCCAGGGGCGACTGAGTGCAACAAAGAGCTGAGCATAAACCTTAGTTTTTTCAACTTTTTCCCTGGTGTGATAAGGGTATGTGGACAGTTAGTTAAGGATGACAATGTTAAATGATGGGAAAATTTATCATTGCAATAAATAGAAAAAGAAAGATAGACAAATTAAATGTATAAATTAAATTTGTAGTGTTGTTTTTGTTATACACCATAAACATATGTGTATGTAACTATGGATCATAGAAATGTTCAACATCCTGTAGAATATCAAAAACCGTTTTATCTACAAACACAATCAAATTAAGTTCTTCGTTGGTTGGATGTCCAATAATACAATCTCAACACTCCCTTTACAATTAACCATCTAAATAGTATAACGTATCTAGGGAGGGTAATATGGGGTGCCTAAGAAGGTACCCAAGGGGATAGTGAGTGTATTGTGGTCATAATCAAGGAATAGGTTCACTATGCAATTAGAGGATAATGATAAGGGGTAGTTAGCTTAGACCCCTAAGAATAATCATGAGAAAGTATAAATATATATGAGTGTCATTGTATTGAAATAAGTTGGATGTTATTGTATTGTAACAAGCATGGTTTGTAAAGTGATTTCTTTCATCTTGGGGTATTTTATGGTGTTACCCTACCTTAAGGGTTCTCTCAATATTTTTATGTTTATTGTGTGGATGCACTTTGGTATTTTTGAAGCTAAGGGTTTATCTTTCATCATTTTTCTTTTATCTACCAAGGTTTACTACAATATGAGAAAGTCATGTGAAAAAGGTATAACTAGCGATTGTTCTTATCAATGCAAATGAACACCGCAAAACAAAAGTGTTAGAATTGATGTTTGCTAGATGATTTTGAAAACATCTAAAGCATTTGCGTTACGGGCATTGGTAATTGTGAATGAGATTTTCTTCCATTAGTAATTGATAATACAATGCCCATTTTATAGTTACAAGTGCAAAAAATGGGTTGAAACCATTGTTAAATTGTTTGTGGCAAATTCATGTCAAGGAGGATTGGCTTCACTAAATAAAAGTCTCATTTTCTAATCATTGTTATTGTAAGGTGTGTGATTAGACAGATCTCCACACATGAGAAAGACTTCTACTTTGCTCGCCATGTCAAGTTGAAATTAGTGACAAAGTGGTGAAAGGGTGAACTTGTATGTTTTTGAGTTTTATTTTCTCATGCATCAATGCTTTGCGAGAAAAAGGTCTCATGCATTTTTAATGCTTTTATGAGATGCTCATGCATTTAATTATGCTTTACGATATTTTGAAAAAAAACTCATACATTATTATTCTTTTGATGTAAAAATGATTAATACTTGTGAGGGAATTAGACTCACATATTTTTCATTAAGATATTAATTAAGGAAATTGGTTTTTATGTGAGAAACCACCTCACACCAATTTTCCAATTTTCTCAATTATAGGTTGAGAGAATCAAGGGCATGGTCGAAGAGTCTTTGGGTGGTTTTGAGACTTTTCCCATTACGTGCTTGAAGATAGTTTGAGATCCTACATTTATGGATCTTGTTTTTCCTCTTTTGTAATTAGATCCTATTATTGTGGATCTAGGAATTAATGTTATTTTTTTAAGAGAGAGTGAGGAAAAACTATATAATGCCTTATGTGAGCCCTATGTAGGGGGAGAGTAATGAGGAATTAATGAGTGGAGTTAGAGAGCCATAGTGATACCACTCCTAAGTATTGAGAGACTTATTCATGTAAGTAATTATCCTTTTTGATGTATGGAGAGATATGAATGTGAGTAGTCTTCTTGAATCCTCTTTGAAGGAGAAGGCATCTCATGTGTAATCACTTATGAGAAGGTCCCAACATATTTTGAAAAAAGAATGAAAGCGATCTATATTCCAATTGAAGTGGGTCCAGAGACATAGTCCAAGAGGGGTGAACTCCGTTATCAATATCAATTGTCTCTCTCTTGTCTTTTCACATGCTTATTCCATTTTGATTCATGTGTGTTATGTATTATTGTTTAAAAGCATGGTTAATAATGGACTCATATGCCTTTTAATCCTTATGCAGATCATTCGTCAGAAAATGATTCTCGATTGAAAAATTATGTAGAGTAAGTACTCGCCCGTTTTCAGATCAAGTGGTATCAGAGAAGGCTGTCTGCTTTGCAGGATGGGCAAAGGAGCAAAGCAAGCAGAAAGACTTCAAGAATTAGAGGAGATAAATTACAACATTCAAGCTGAAAATGCAGAGTTGAGGAGACTTTTGCAGGTTGCAGAAGAAGAGAAGCAAGAGCTTCAAGAGAGATCTCAGCTTCATGGAGAAGTCTGAAATAGAACTATTGAAGAATTGCAGCTCGAATTGCAAACCAAGGATGATCTCTTGGATAAGTTGCAGCATGGTGAACGAATGGAAGACAAAGAGCCTTCTATAGTGGATGCACAATCTCAAACCGAGGTATATGATGTTTCTTCATGGTCGATGTTTTCTTAGTATGAAACTAACGTGGGCATGAAGCTTCTCATGAAGATGGGATACAGAGGAGGTGGACTTGACATTCATGGCCAAGGAGTCACTCAACCATTATAGGTGGTACAAAGACCACGATTTGCAGGTTTGGGTTATGGAAAGAAAGAGAATGGAGAATGCTCAAAGGTTGTTGAAGAAAAAACCATCTCTTCACAATCAAGTCAGCTTGTGCTCATGATCAAGGACAATTCAGGAAGGTATAAAAGTCATTCAAATTCTTTCATTGCAAATAAGATGAATGATTTATGTTTTAGATCTTCTAACCATGATGTAGCTAAGCATCATATGAATAAAGTTTGGGTTAAGAAAACAGATGAGTCCATGAGAAGTGAGATGAAACATAAACCACACCTTCCAATTCCTCTTGTGATGAATGCATCGTTGAATGGAAAGCGAAGGAAATTTTGTGGTTACTGCAAAATCAATGGCCATTGAGAGAAGAAGTGTTGGAAGTTACATCTCGAAATTCACCATAAACCAAACAACATGCAGATTGCTAAAACGCCCACCAAGGAAGAGGCTACGAAAGAGTTAGTGATTGATGTTTCAGCATCGATCTCGGAGGAAACACAACTACAAAAAGAAGGTCCTTTAAATTGGTTGGGTAAGAAATGGTTGGCATTTTTGCAAAATTGAAATCCTTCTTTCGACATGTTTGAGAATGAAATTATGAATTCATCTATGTCGATCTCTTCAAGGGAGCTTGTACTTGTAAATCTTTGTGGAGGCCATGTCTAATGACCAAATGCAACAATCTTTCCACTGTAAAGCAGGCCCATTTGGGTTGATTCAATCTAGATATCAGCATATTAAAGTATCACTGCACTTACCTTCTAAATATGATTGATGGTCGATATTGATAGTAGGATATTGATATAGCGAATACCTGCCAAAGATTAAAGGTGATAATCAGTAATAGCGCTCTTCAAGCCTACACGAGCTTGGTATCTCTGATAACAGGTCTATGTGCAGACGACTGGATAGGAATCCATCATTCGATTCTATATAATAGAGTGTGTGAGACCTTGTGGCCTCACTGTTATTCTGTGAGATTGATCTCTGTTTGAAAATGTTAATTGACCATTGCAGTAACAATGGTAGGAGAATAAGATCATCCACAATGGAGGCTTGCATTGGATCAGCTTAGAAATCCTGACATAAATTTTTACTTGACTCGTCCACAGACAGAAACAAAGTTGTTCGTGAAGCTAAGATTGAGCTACGATGCTCTGCCTATGTGTCTTCAACCCTATTTTCTTTGTTGTGCTGCTTTGCCAAAAGATGAGGAGATCGATCCAGAATACCTCATACAACTATGGATTGTTGAAGGATTACTGGGAAGTGCCATTGCCAATAGGTGCTACTCTGACGTAGAATATATTGGGCGGCATTACTTGAATATTCTTATTGATAATTGTTTGGTTTTCATCGTAAAAAAAAAAAAGACTAGGAAGAATGTGTTGTGAGTTGCAAGATGCATGACGTCCTAAGAGACATGGCTATTTACATTGCTGAAGAAGAAGAAATATGCTTGTTCAGAGCGGGCATGGATTCCAACAACCTTCCAATGCACTTGTTTCATGGTCGTAAAAGAATATCACTGTCTGCCTGAAAAATCTCGTGAGCTTGAAGTTGTCGCGAACGAAGATCACAAGGCTATCAAGGTCTATGAAGGATCTCAAAAGGCTTCAAATAATCAATCTCTTCAGTTGTTGGAAGTTAGATCACCTGCCTTCCATGATGGGTAATCTAAAATGTATGGAGCACATGAATCTGAGCCGGTGTTGGAATTTAAGATATCTCCCACGTTGCCTCTCTGAGCTCACCTCTCTCATGAGTCTCAATCTGTACAATTGCTCAAATTTGTCTTGGGAGCATGAGCGACCTGCACATGAAGAAAACTTGAGATCGGATGAGCATAAACTACGTTTATTCGACCTCTGCAATACCAGGAAACTGAGACACTTGGACATTGATTATAGGAAAGAATTAAGCGTTCCCCAGCAATTAATGGGGACTTTTGTGGAGATGAGAACCCTCTGCTTGAACATGAGAAAGTTGGAAGCTCTTCGAGAAGGCATGAAATGTATTGCAAAGAATGGAGAACGTGTTGATCTCTCTGCCAGGTTCAAAATCCTGACCATAGCTCCAGTGGTGGAACATGTCTAGATGCGCATTTTGCTGAGTCAGAGCTATCTCACAAAATCAATTTGTTATAGTGATAAGATGGATCCAGAATGGCGTGGAGAAGCTTGGGAAACACGATTTTTGATACACTAGAGGTGTGGATGAAGGAAGCCAATAATTTACAACTGTCGGACCGTGATCTCTACCCTCCGCGCACACATATTGCAATTGATCGAACCTATCGGATCCATCGATTTCCAGAATGATTCCACGTTGATGGATGCGTACACATTCAACATCAGTTTCTGCACAGATCTGCACAATATCATTGTGAGTTGTTTTCACTCAAGATCCTCTACAAGATCGACAAATGATTTGATGCTCCCATTAACCTTGTCGACCTCTTGGTGCGATCTCATTCCTCATATCGAGAGATAATGATCTTGAATGAAACGACCAGTATTTATGAACCCATCGCAAATTGGGATCTTGAGTATCCCAATGGAGAAGATCTCACTCCAGATATCACTTTCGAGAATACTATGGGGTTGGAAAAGCGTCAGGTTGTCACCCTCCAAGTTGGAATAGATCTATCCGCAGTTCATAGACATGGTGCCAATTGATTTCCAGGATGGTGCAACTATCTCCTTGATCTTACTTGAGTGAGGAGAGTGAGAGGCGTTATTTTGCACCTTAATCTTTAAGTGGCTTCATTTTGTAATCATTATGTAAACAATTGAATGAGGCAATTTGCCTAAGCCATTTTGGTATTTCTTGTAAACTTGACCAAAGAGTGTATTTATAAACTCTTGGCAAGTAAGATACTCCAAAGATTGTAATACATGTATCATCTGCTACAAGTTGAAAGCTATGGAGATGTGGGCTTTGACATTTCAGCTCCGAAGAACAGAGGTGAAGGAGACAGGGATGTGCCCTTTTCCAAACATTTTTTTTTGCAGCAGTTGCAAGTGTTGGCTTTTCATTATGATTCCAAAGCATGTGGGTTAAGGAGTCTTGAAGGAATGTGCCTTTTGAAGACATTTGCATACAGATACAATTGATACTTTTGGAGACCAAAAGGTTCTTTTGTGGGGAGGCGTGATCCAGATGGATCTCCACACGTCAGAAAGACTTCTACTTTGCTCGCCATGTCAAGTTGAAATTGGTGACAAAGTGGTGAAAGGGTGAACTTATATGTTTTTGAGTTTTATTTTCTTATGCATTAGTGCTTTGTGAGAAAAATGTCTCATGCATTTTTAATGCTTATATGAGATGCTCATGCATTTAATTATGCTTTATGAGCTTTTGAAAAAAAAACTCATACATTATTATTCTTTTGATGTAAAAATGATTAATACTTGTGAGGGAATTAGACTCACTTATTTTTCATTAAGATTGTAATTTATGAAATAGGTTTTTATGTGAGAAACCACTTCACACCAATTTTCCAATTTTCTCAATTATAGGTTGAGAGAATCAAGGGCATGGTTGAAGAGTCTTTGGATGGTTTTGAGACTTTTCCCATTATGTGCTTGAAGATAGTTTGAGATCCTACATTTATGGATMTTGTTTTTCCTCTTTTGTAATTAGATCCTATTATTGTGGATCTAGGAATTAATGCTCTTTTTTTAAGAGAGAGTCAGRAAAAACTATATAATRCCTTATGTGAGCCCTATGTAGGGAGAGAGTAATGAGGAATTAATGAGTGGAGTTAGAGAGCCATACTGCTACTACTCCTAAGTATTGAGAGACTTATTCATGTTAGGAATTATCATTCTTGATGTATGGAGAGATATGATTGTGAATAGTCTTCTTGAATCCTCATTGAAGGAGAAGGCATCTCTTATGTAATCACTTATGAGAAGGTCCCAACATCTTTTGAAGAAGGAATGAAAGCGATCCGTACTCCAATTGAAGCGGGTTCGACGACGTATCCCAAGAGGGGTGAACTCTGTTATCAACATTGATTGTCTCTCTCTTGTCTTTTCACATGCTTATTCCATTTTGAGTTCACGTATGCTATGCATTGTTGTTTAAAAGCATGGTTAATAATGGACTCATATGCCTTTTAATCCTTATGAAAATCATTCATCAGAAAATGATTCTTGATTGAACTCTTATGTAGAGTAAGTACTCACTCGTTTTTAGATCAAGTGGTATCATAGCAGGCTGACTGCTTTGCAGGATGGGCAAATGATCAAAGCAAGAAGAAAGACTTCAAGAATTAGAGGAGATAAAACACAACATTCAAGTTGAAAATGCAGGGTTGAGGAGACTTTTACAGGTTGCAGAAGAAGAGAAGCAAGAGCTTCAAGAGAGATCTCAGCTTCATGGAGAAGTCCTCAACATAATTATTGAAGAATTGCAGCTCGAATTCCAAACCAAGGATTATCTCTTGGCTAAGTTGCAGTAGGGTGAACGAATGGAAGACAAAGAGCCTGGTAAAAGAGATAAAAAACCAAGAAAATTCTGCAAAAGTTTTGAGATATTAACCTAGACCTTTCTCTGCACGCACTGTTGGCATAGGGGCAGACCCACGGTTCAACGCTACAACAACGCACCAACAAAACCCTAACTACCGACCCTTTCGGCAACACCTGCGAAGCAGATGAAGTCTCACCTGAGGTAGAGGCAGGGGTGGTTGTAGGACTCAGGTGTCTGCAACCTTAGCTGGGACACAGATTTGTGATTATAATACTTAACAGAGCACTTAGCACGAACAATTCATCAATATTCAACCACTATCTACTCCACAGATAGAACAGAGCATCACATCATTCATTCAGATCTGATGTATCTAAGCACTTATCATAGAGAGGTAGATTAGATCTAGCAGATTCAAGCACTAAGCAAATTCATATAGGTGAGATCTAACATCCATAGACATCATTAACAGAAGCATAAATAGATCGATCTATCTGCATCAAAGCACTTAGCAAGTAAAGACATAAACACATCAAGACATCACACAAAGTAGAGCAACACAACATATACGTGGTTCACCCCCACCCTGGGGCTATGTCCACCAACTCTTCCTCTTTATTATCTTTGGTCAAGCTTCTTACAAGTACATAGCATCAAAATCCTACTCCGTAGAAGACAAAAGATCTGTGTGCACTCAGCCAGATCCTCCTTCTTCTGGTTAGGGTACAACACCAAGCCTCCTTACAATTACTTGCACGTAGCTCTGCAAGTATCACACAGTATGCACTTACAATCCTTTGATCACATAGATCAATTACTAGCACTTAGCACAATGGCCTAACATTACATATATGCCCCTATATATCTCTCCTTACATTGCCTAGACATCTATATATACTTTACAAAATAGGCCTAAACATGGGTAAACCCATGGGCTGACATCCCCATACCCGTTACATAATCCCAAATCCCAAAAAGGACCCAAAAAGGGGTTGAGATCCCGCGATCTTTGCTTCGTCTTGCGCTCCTCCTTCGATAGGTTGTTGAAGTCCCAAAATAGGTCAACTTGACCAAGGATCTCCCAAAACTTGGTCAGGGGCCAACAGGCCCCCAACACTCACCTGTGACTTGTCCCGAGTCACTTTGTTCTGGGTAGTTCTGCTTTGAAAGCCTTGAGCTTGGCTCGAGCTGCTTCGACTTGTTGTTGTGCTACGACCTCTTGTTCAACGAACTCTTGGATGACTGTGTCGTTGACAGGTCCCTCCAAGCATTATTCAGCTGCAGTGACAACCTGCTCGAGTTCTGCTCCTCGACCTTCGACCTCTGTGAACAATTGGTAGGCCTTATCTTGTACAGGTTGGAGCCTATGAGTTTCTTCCATAACTCTGCTCTGGATAGTGTGGATATGCTGTTAGGCGATGTGTTGTTCTCAGGATCGCTTCATTATTTCCACAACTGATAGGGGCTTCAACTGGGCCTGTATCGTTTCGGCTTGATACTTCGCCTCTTGGAGTTGCGACTCCAATGCCTTCAGTTATGGATTCTCAGTGAGTTTCTCGTAGGTCTAGGCACTACGATCAATGAGTTGCTTACATTCCATAGCAAGGGATTTTATTCTCTCAACTGTGCTTTGAGCAGTTGCTTCTCTTTGATCCCTTACATCTTGTGGAGTCTCGGGCACTGTGCGGAGCTCTAAGTCTTCTATGCGTTGTTGTAGCTGCTGGATAGCTTTTGTGAGCTGCTCTACTTGCTGCGTGACTTGGTCCTCTACCTTTATTTCTAAGACTGTCATAGAGCGAAGTGCTCTGCTGACTGTTTCTTTCACTTCGAGTTGCTCTGCGAACAACTGTTCTTTTCCTTGCTGCATCTGTGCTTTTTCTTCATTGAACTTCACTTGGAGAGCAATCTTTTCATGTTCTGGAGCTCAATGATGTTCTACAAGTACTCCTTGTTCTTGCGTCAAAGCCTGGGTGGCTTGTTCTATTTCTTCTTGTGCTCATCGAAGGCGAGCTTTGACTATATCAGCTAGTCGATGGAGTTCGACTGACTCATCTCCCAACTCTGGTTCTCCCGATGAAAAAGGCACAATGGAGAATGCGCGACTAGACTGAAGGGATTGTTGTACCCCTTGGAGTTTGACTTCGATCCTATCATACATTTCTTCCTGCTTGGTTTCTTGTTTCTTTTCTATTTCTAGTGAAGCGTCGTTCAGGGTTGCTATGATGAAGTTAAAATCATCGGAGGTGAGGACAGTTTGCATCTTGGTCATGGTGGCTTTCAATTTCTTTCGGGAAGAAGGTTTCGGGGGGGAAACCTTCCTCTTCTTTAAGGGGTCAACCTCGTCTCTGGGCGGTGTTACTTCTCCTGGTTTTTGTTCAGCTTCTACTTCGTCATCAAACCCTCGGTCAAGTGATACTGAAGCAATCTTTCTTGAGGTGCTGCTTAAATTTTGGACTTCCTCAGTCTTCTTCTGTCTGCTAGTTCTGGGTGTATTCTGTTCTTTATGAGTGTCCTCTGGGCTATCAAGATCATATATATCTGCAGGGTTGGCGGGGATAAGGACGTCAACAAACCATTCCTTAGTGATCTCCTCAAGGTCTTCTTCTGTAAGCTTATAATATGACCGGAGCTACTCTTTATGTTCATCTGCTCGCACTGTAATGTAAGTGAAGTGTGGATCTGCGCTGAACTTCAACAAGGGTCGGAACCTCTGTAAGGTGTTCAGATTCATGCGAGGCTCAACTTCACGGTTAGCAAAAGTGTTCTCGGTGCATGGCACGACGGGATAAATAGATAACTTGGCAACAAATCTCTTGCAATGGGTGAGAAACCTTCATTAACTCTGTTTTGTCCATTACGATGCGGTCCAACGGTCTGGTGGCGAACCATAAATGCCTTTCTACTACCCATTCGGGGGGTCAGCGTAGCGGTTATATTGGTCCCAACGGCTATATTGCTTCGCCCTGGTGAACTGCCATGTGACGTTGTTCTATTATCCCGACGAAGTTCCAATTTTGCAAATTTTCCTTCTACGAAGTTCCCTCTGAAACCTTCTGTAACTTTTCGATTTTAGCTCTCTTCTTACTTAGTTTTCTAGCTCTCTTCCCAGTGAGCTTCGTCTTGGTATGACTTTTTCCATTCTGACTCTTATCTTCATTTGGCACAGTCACTTCACGTTGTTGAGATTCTTTCCCTAGATTCGAGGGTGATACTTCTTCTTTATCTGGAATAGGTACTTCAATCTTCTGTGGGTCTTCGAGTGTTCTTGTAACTTGGACATCCAGGTCTCTGGTGTTAAATAGCTTTGATCCGTTCCTCTGTTCCTCAATCAAGTGTGTGATCCTTCTAGTCATAAAATCTTTTAACTCTTTCTTCTTCTGCTCTAAAACTTCTTCTTCTTCTTTCCTTCTGGCCTGATCTCTTTCAATCCAAGGTTTTCCTAGTAACATGGTAAATCTGGCGTTGTTCTCAATAAATTTAATAATCTCAATATCTTCCTTTGTCGAAGTTCCATTGGCATTCATAGATATTTGGGTGAGCTTTCCACATAGGTTTATCGACTTTCTTCTAAATAACCCTATTTCTCCCAATGAAGGAGTCATAGCAGGTTTCCCTAAAAGTTCCCAAGTTCTTTCTGTCATGACATTCACCTGTGTTTCCTCATCTAGAACACAGTCAATGTCGAAGTCTCCTATTCTTGTTTCAAGACATTCTTTTTCTTTGAAGATCTATGATAAGCTGACATGTCGGTGGTCATTCAAGGTTTCTTTTATCTGTAGCAATATTTTCTCTGATTCTTTCTGGGGTTCTGCCATAATCATAGTTTCTGGATCTACCTTAGGGTTTTGTTGTCTCATGTTCATTCCTTCAAGATTAGCAATCATTCTAGGGAAATCGAATACTGCATGGTCCATAGCTTTGCAACAAAGACAACTAGGTCTTCTCCCAGGGCACTCCTTAGTAAGGTGTCCCGGTTTTCTGCAACTATAACAGAGGGTTAATCCTCCCTTTCTTTTAAATGATTTCCAACTCTTCCTATACTGGGCACTAGGATCATAGTAGGTAACCTGCAAACATTTCTTTCTAGGATCCTGCATCCACTGGTTAGTCCAAACATTTTTTCTATGCATAGGTATAACATATTTTTCACTATTCTTATCAGATCTATGCATGCCAAACCTTCTTTCATCTATTAGTTCCCTAGTTTTCAAGCTAGGACATAATCTATCAAACATACCTAGATCCATACCGTTGAAACAAAAATTTCCACTTATCTTACTTCTACAGAGCACAAAGCTTTCAGATCTAGAAATTTTCACTATTCTTACCTTTATCAGAGTACAAAGCTTCCAGATCTTACCTCTTTTCTTCAGATTAGACTTCTTTTCTTTAACATAGAGAGCTTCTCAAAGTAAGTAGAGTACTTCGCACAAGGCCGACAGATCTACGCACAGAGCTTTCACAGTTTCAGGTTGGATGTTTGCACAAAACTTCTTCTTCCTTAGTTCCCAGCAATCACAGTTTCAAGTCCCGGCAACAGAACCATTTGCTGGCACAGGGGCAGACCCAGGGTTCAATGCTACAACAACGCACTAACAAAACCCTAACTACCAACCCTTTCAGCAACACTTGCGAAGCAGATGAAGTCTTACCCGAGGTAGAGGCAGGGGTGGTTGCATGACTCAGGTGTCTGCAACCTTAGCTGGGACATAGATTCGTGATTGTAATACTTAACAGAGCACTTAGCACCAACAATTCATCAATATTCAACCACTATCTACTCCGCAGATAGAACAAAACATTGCATCATTCATCCAGATCTGATGTATCTAAGCACTTATCATAGAGAGGTAGATTAGATCTAGCAGATTCAAGCACTAAGCACATTCATATAGGTCAGATCTAACATCCATATACATCATTAACACAAGCATAAATAGATCGATCTATCTGCATCAAAGCACTTAGCAAGTAAATATATAAACACATCAAGACATCACACAAAGTAGAGAAACACAACATATACGTGGTTCACCCCCACCCTGGGGCTACGTCCACCAATTCTTTTGCTCTATTATCTTCAGTCAAGCTTCTTACAGGCACATAGCATCAAAATCCTACTCCGCAGAAGATAGGAGATCTGCGCGCACTCCACCAGATCCTCCTCCTTCTGGTTAGGGTACATCACCAAGCCTCCTTACAATTACTTGCACGTAGCTCTGCAAGTATCACACAGTATGCACTTACAATCCTTTGATCACATAGATCGATTACTAGCACTTAGCACAATGACCTAACATCACATAGATGCCCCTATATATCTCTCCTTACATTGCTTAGACATCTATTTATACTTTACAAAATAGGCCTAAACATGGGTAAACCCATGGGCCGACATCCCCATACCCGTTACATAATCCTAAATCCCAAAAAGGACCCAAAAAGGGGCCGAGATCCCACGATCTTTGCTTCGTCTTGCGCTCCTCCTTCGATAGGCTATCGAAGTCCCAAAATAGGTCAAACTTGACCAAGGATCTCCCAAAACTTGGTCAAGGGCCAACACACACTAAAGAGAAATGGAAGGAGGAATTTATGAGGCATTGTGTAGCGAAGAAGGAAGTACTCCTTGTGTTGTGTGGGGTAGGTAATGTGGGTGCCTAACTGTAATGTCCCTAATCCGAACTGCTTTATAATTGCATGTATAGGCTGGTGAGCCATTGGTACCAATTGTAAATGTAAATGTACATATATGTTGGTGAGTCGTTAGCACCAAGTTTTGGTTTTGCGCGCACCTAATTAGTGCGCGAGGATTGTTATTAAAGAAAGGGTGTGCACATTTCATAGTGATGCCTACACATGGGTAAGTGCACGTGGTTGCACATCAAAGGAAGGGTGCACACATCTCACAATGTTGCGCACACTTATTACATGAAAGTCCGGATCAAACCGAGTTGTGTGTGTGTGTGTGTATTTGAGGTTGGAGAGCCTATGTGGTTATGAGGCTGGTGAGCCAGGACAGAAATAGGCTAGTGCACCTATCCTTTTAAAGTGTAATCATACTCAACTTATTAAGAATATCACATCACTGCATGCAGACGAATCAGATGAAAAGATACGAGGGGCTAACTCCACCGAAAAAGAAAAAAGGGGGGGGACTTAAGTCCTAGGGAATATTTTATTGATATTTCTGAAAAGTGTATGTTATGGATAATTATTTATCCTAAGTTCCATAGGGATGGAAATGGGTGACCAAGTGGCTGAATCTACTTCTAAAGGTGACAAGTGTCCAGTTGAAGGCATGCAATATATATTGTTTGCCTTAGTGTATTTGGGAGAGGAACTCATTCTTTTTGGAGGTTCATTTCTCTTGTGCAGAGGGTTTTTCTATATTGTAACCAGAGTATTGTTGTCGAAGAGGTGGGTTATCAGGTCATGAGAAATCTCTCTAGGTGAGAGATTTGTTGTCGAAGAGGCGTGTTGTCAGGCCCGTGAGCATTCTCTCCAGGTGAGAGTTTTGTTGGGAGTTGTTCATTGGTGCGTTGAGAATTAGTTGCAGGGCTCCAAGACTTCCTGTCTAGCCTATTGTTGGAACCCTAGAAGGGAAGTGGGGCAACCGAGGGACTGTTGAGTAGAGAAGGGGCACACTTCCTTGGGTGTAACAGGCATGTGGGGAATGAGATATTGTAGGCTAGTTGAACCAATGGCACCTTGGACTGAACAATTCTATAGATTATCAGACTTTAACTTGGCATTAGGAACCCTTTTACCTTGGTGGAGTTAAGCCCCAGCTAGGGGGCGACCTGTTGTTGAAACTATATGAGTGATAGATTCTATGATTGGGAGGAACGTCTGAGTTCTACGCGTAGCTGGTGACTTTTCATAAAAGATAAGTGTCTTTATGTGGTTGTCTCATTATTGTGTGCTTAATTATCTATGTTTAATATGGGTTTAGTTCTTGTACATTATGACATATAAGTAATTGTTGTTATTATGTATAATGTTGCTTGCACATGTAAGTGTGGTGTTGATAGTCAATATTCGTAGTTGTGCATGAGTATGTCAGTTGCTGTTAGTTTTCCTGTTAATTTAACCTTATAATAATGGTCATGAGTCTCCGAAGGGAAGTTAGAATGGTCGTGCATGCATGGAAATACTCTGTGTGCACAAGAGGCTGGATTCACTTATGCGCACATGGAAGTAGTCCGCGCATGCAACGAAAATAGAATTGGCGTGTGACGCCAAAATGGTTGCATGCAGTAGTGATCACATGTTCAGAGTGGATTACATGCATAGTAGTGTTGTGTGCTAAATATGCTTGCGTGCACAATTGTTTTGAGTTACTTCCGTTTTTATAAGTTGTGTCAAAAGAGGAGAGTTTGGGTGGAGTGACTCAGCTTGGGGTTGAGTGCGTTACTTCAAGTAATTCTGCGTAGACTAATGTTATAGAGTAGAATCTACGCACTGGATTTTGAAGTAGCATTGTTCAGTAGTAAGCTGGGTAATGTTACAATATGGTATCAAAAGCAATTTGGTAATGGGGATGTTACAAATTGGTATCAAAGCTCCATTTTCAACACTAAGCCTGCATGGGTAGAGTTTTTACTTAAGGAAAAATTCGAATTGGTAAGTGGTCGAATTTGGAATTATAGCGCGACCATGGTGTGCATAAAATAAGAATGCGCAAGTGTGCACACTAAAGTTTGGACATTACGGGGTGCAACGCTAGAGATGCGTAGTAAACCATGGTGCAGATGAGTGTGCACTAAAAATTGGGGTTGCACAAAACAAATTTGTGGTGCATGTGCAATACTAATACGCGGTGTATATGTTAAATATCGACATCACACATTGATACATGTTGAATACCAGTGCGTGCAGGGGATGGAGAAGAAATGATTCTGACAAGATGGTGCAGAGTTTTCATGAAGTTGTGTCGTGAATTCATCTAACAAATCTTATTGCCTGCACATTTTGCAGAATTAATAGTGATTAGAGTAGGACAAAATCAACACAAAAAGTCAAAAAGCATGGAATATGCACAGAGAGCTTATATCCATGATGATGAATTTGGGGATTTGTATGTCGGTTTGGGTGTCGATGGTACAAAATCCAAGGAGGAGTGCATAAACTTGGTTGAAACCATAAAGGGACTGCAAAAATATGTCCAACGCTATAAGGTTGATAATGAAAGGCTTATTAAATCCAAGGAGCAACAAGATGACTTCAATATCAAATTGATGCAAAGCTTGTGCATAATAGAAAAGAAAATGGATGAGGAGACAAAGACAAGTAGGTCAAGAAGTTGCAGGTCTCATGATGAGAAAATAATAGAAGTAAGAAGTGTTGATAGGCATCAACCTCAATCACCAAAACATTCACTTAGGAAAGTGTGCAGTAGCTCAAGTCCATCTCTTGTTAGAAAGCATAAGAGAAGGACCGGGGTGGATGAACTACATGGAGAAAGGAATAAGATCAAGCCTCTTACCTTTGACGATGAACACAAGAAGGATGAAGATGAGGAGACCTGACTGCTGGGTATCATGAAGTACTTCCAACGACATAATTACTTTGCACATGCAGAAGGGAGAATTGCCATCTATCAACTAAAAGGAAAAACATCAATGTGGTGGGATAAGTTCGTGCAAGTGAAACACATTGACGAGAGAAGGTTACTTGGAGGGAGTTCAAGAGGTATTTTCAAAAGAAATACTTAACCAAGAGATACTATGACAAGAAAATGAAGGAGTTCTTTGAACTCAAGCTTGAGAGTATGACAATAGATGAGTATGAAAGAAGATTCTTAGAGATGTTGAAATATGTCGCATTCATCAAGAATGAGCAAGTTAAAATTTAGAGGTGCCTGAGTGGGTTTCCCTCATTTATCAGTGACAAGATACAATATGATGATCCGAAGACATTGGAGGAAACTATAAGGCGTGCTAAATGTCTTTATGATCAACAAAGGGGAATAACGACTTTCCAAAAGGCTTGGGAGGACAAGATGAAAAACAAGGTGAAACAGAGGAAGAAAGGGAATAAGCCACCATTTTTTGAAAATACTTCGCAAGAACAACCAACTCTTAAGGAGCCCAAAATGACAGAGACAATGGAGCAAAATCCAAGGCAGCCATCTATTCAATGTTAGAGTTGTGGCGGAGATCATATGTGCAAAGAGTTCCCTCAAAGAGGTGAAAAAGAGAGGATTACGCACAATGTACAACACGCTATGACAATTGAAGACACATGAAATGTACTCAGGTTTTACGCAGCCTTGTATAACAAGCAAGTTGAGTTTCAGTTGCACATGATTGAAGTGGAAGCTAATATTAATGACCAATCCATTGTTATTTAAATTGATTCATGAGCTAGTCATAGTTATCTAGATCCTAAGATGGTGCAATGATTCAAATTTCAAAGAAGCAAGCTTGGAAAACCTTGGTTGGTGCAGTTAGCTACAAAAGCAAAAAGGAAAATTAATGAGATAGTGAAGGCATATCCAATGGAAACGAATGGGTTGTGCACATAAGTTGACTTGAATAACATACCTTTGGCCTCATATGATTGCCTCATTAGTATGGATTGGTTGGACCAACATCATGTTATTTTAGACTATTACAATAAGGCATTTACTTGCTTGGATGAGGAAGGAAACTTAAGAGCAATTCAAGGAATTCCAAGAGTTTTAACTATCAGAGAAGTTTCAGCCTTGCAATTGAAGAAAAGCTACAGGAAAGGATGTCAAGTATTTGCATCGCACACATGGAGGAGGCACCTAAGGATAAAGTGCCAAATGTTGAAGACTTCACAATATTGAAAGAATTTGAGGATGTCTTTAAAGAGATGTTGGGGTTTCCACTGAAAAGAGATATTGATTTCTCTATAAACCTGATGTCGGGAGAAAAACCTGTATCCAAGAATCCTTATAGGATGAGTATGCCAGAGTTGAAGGAGTTGCAGATGCAACTTGAAGAGCTTCTGAAGAAGGGCTATATACACCCAAGTGTGTCACCTTGGGGTGCCTCAGTATTGTTCGTGAAGAATAATGATGGTACGCAGAGACTTTGCATTGAATTCATGAAGTTGAACAAAGTAACGATAAAGAACAAGTATCCTTTTCCAAGGATAGATGACCTCTTTGATCATTTGAGGGGTGCACAGATATTTTCAAATATCGATCTTAGATTTGGATATCATCAAGTGATAATTAAAGAATAGGACATCAACAAGACTGCGTTCAGAACGAGGTACGAACATTACGAGTTTACAATGTTGCCATTTAGATTATCAAATGCACCATTTGTCTTCATGTGTTTGATGAATGGAGTTTTCAAAAATTACTTAGAAAGTTTGCCATTGTATTTCTAGATGAAATACTTATTTACTCAAAGTCTGAAGAAGAGCACGCAAAACACTTGAGGATGGTGTTACAAGTTTTGAGAGAAAATCAGTTGCATGCAAAGTTGAGAAAGTGCTCATTTTACTAGCAATAGATTCATTATTTGGGTCTTATCATTTCCAAGGAATGAATAGTTGTGGATCTAGAAAAGATAAAAGCCATTGAGGAATGGCCAAAACCAAGAAATGTTGCAGAGGTGAGGTCCTTCATGGGACTTGCAGGTTATTATAGAAGGTTTATTGAAGGCTTCTAAAAAATTGTGTATCCAATTACATCTTTGCAAAAGAAAGGTGTGTGATTTGAATGGACTCTGGATTGTGTAAGGAGTTTTCAACACTTGAAGAGTTTGTTGACAAGTGCCCCAATTTTGAGAATTGTTGATTCAGATGCAAACTTCATTGTGTGCACAGATGCATGCAAGGAAGGGCTCAGTGGAGTCCTTAGTCAGAGCATGCATGTGATATGCTACAAATCAAGAAATTTAAAAGAGAATGAAAGGCTCTATGCTACTCATGACTTAGAATTGACAGCCATAGTGCATGCCTTGAAGATGTGGCAGCACTATCTCATGGGTAAACTATTTGAGTTCAGGACAGATCATAGTGGTTTGAAGTGTTTGTTTGGACAACCAAGTTTAAATGCAAGACAAAGTAGGTGGTTAGAATTCCTAAGTGAGTATGACTTTGACATAAAGCATATCAGAGGAAAAGAGAACAAGGTGGCTTACGCAATAAGTAGGAGGGTGCATGAGATACATGCTACAACCATTAGCATGTACAAATCAGATTTGAGTGACATAATTTTAAAAGTTGCCAAATGAAATCAATGTTATGTGGACAAAAAGGCGAATTTACAACAAGATATGCCGCAGAAGAAATTTAAAGGTCATGAGCTAAAATAGGATGGAATCCTCATGTATAGGCGTAGATTGTATGTGCCAAATGATCAAAAGTTGAAAGATCTGTTACTGTCAGAGATGCATTAAGTTCCTAATGCAGGACACCCAAGCTACCAGAAAATAATTGCAGCGGTCAAAAAACAATACTATTGGCCAGGTATGAAAAAGGAGGTTGTTGATTTTATTGCTAAATTCCTTGAATGTCAAAAGGTCAAGGCCGAGCACATACACTAGCTGGTTTGCTACACATTTTTCCATTCCTGAGTGGAAGTGGGAAGTTGTGACCATGGATTTCATTACTAAGCTGCCTATGACTGCCACACAACATGATTCTATTTTGGTAGTGGTGGACAAGCTTACTAACGCTGTCCATTTTATTCCAGTGAAGTTAGCGCATAAGGCAACCAACATTGCTAAAATATACATGCGAGAAATTGTTAAGCTACATGGTGTACCTAAGACAATTGTGTATGACAAAGATTCCAAGTTCACCTCAAACTTTTGGAAAGGGTTATTCAAAGGATTAGGGACAAATCTGAACTTTAGTGCAACATATCACCCTTAGATAGATGGACAAATAGAGAGGGTAAATTGGGTGATTGAAGATATTGTCAAGATGGATGTGATGTATAAACCATCAAAATGGGAAGACTATCTTCACTTGGTAGAGTTTTCTTACAACAACGAGTATCAAGAATATTTAAAGAGGAGTCCATTTGAGGCACTTTATGGTAGAAAGTGCAACACACCAATGAGTTGGGACAACCCAACAAACCGCACAATGGTTGGGCCAGATCTACTATTGGAAATGGAGGATTAGATAGTGTGTTGATAATTATGGTAGTTGTGGGAGATATTAACCTCTACATGTAACCTATGACGAGACTAAAATATTCTGAGAAGCAAGAGAAACCCTAAAACATTTGATAATGACCCTAGAAGACAAGTCGACTCAAGAGAATAATTAATATTGAGTTATTAGCCTCCAGGAAGAGAAGTCAACCCAGTCAGTTGAGTTGGAGTAGTATAAATAGAGGGTGCTAGAGCTCATTTGGTCTCACTCACTCACAACTGCATAAGGACCAGTGATGCTCATGACTGGTGGAGAACTACAACTATTGCAATAGTGACTTAGTCTTGGGTTATGGTTTGGACTTTTTGTTTCATCTTTGGCTATTGCTGCTTGGTACACTAGCCTTGGAGAGAGGTACGCTACCTTGGTTGACTATTGGTTTTCTTTCAAAATTATTCTATCTGTCAAGGTTAAAGGTACTCAGGGGTGGCCTTTGTGCCTGCTATATTATCTATGGTGAAAACGAGCACATCTCTTTTATTCTAACAGATTACGGGCCCACACCTCCTTTAGTCAGTCTAACCACTGGAAGGAAGATAAGTCATACGTTATAAAGCTCGTTGAATAATTTCTGCTACAATTTCTAGCAGGTGTAGTTACTAAAGTAGTGCCGCTAGGGTTTCTAGCAGGTGTAGCTACAAAACCCTACACCTTTTTCCCAACACTTTATGATGGAACCTTTTTCCCAAGGAAAGGATATTCTAGTGTGCCTTAGTCCAACCCACCTATTAGCACTCTAAGAAGGAAAAAATGTCAAGGTTGAGATTTTGAGTCAAAGTCAACATTTTACCAGTAAAAATCAAAGTTTGACTAGCTATCAGTCAACATAAATCACGAATGAAAAGGCAAATCGTCTACATTATTCAACACTTGTAGGATCCCTTGAAGATAACATGTGCATAATTGACAGTGGAGTTTCCAGGCAAATGAAAAGAGACTAGGTCAGACTCTCCAATCTGAACGAAAAGAAGACATCTCAAAAAGTAGAACTTGGAGACGAGAACACCTATCCAGTCAAAGGAATTGGTCAAGCCTTCATCAAATTGGAATCGAGTAACAATGTTCATTTGAGTAATGTCTTATATGTACCTATTTTAGAAAAGAATATTGTATCTATCTCTTGCTTAGAAGACAAAGGAAATATAATAGCCTTTGTAGATGGTGAAGTACTATCTTGGTCTAGAGACTCCAACATAGAGAATGCTAGAGTTATTGGAACTCGTGAAGGAAAATTATACAGACTACTAGAACAAAATGACGAAGCTCTTGTACATGATGAAGTCAATCCCAGTGAACTTTGGCATAGAAGGTATGCTCATGTTAACTATCAAGCATTACCTTTCTTCAAGAAAATGGTTGTAGGAATACCAGAACTACAATCTGTACATGAAGGAATTTTTAGAGGATGTGCACTTGATAAGAATGTTAAGAAGCCATTCTCAAGTAGCAATAATAGTTCTAAGGAAATCCTAGATTTAATACATTCATATGTTTGCGGTTCGATGCCATTCAAATCTCTAGGAGTTTCTCTTTAATATGTAACCTTCATAGATGATTATTCAAGAAAGACTTGGTTATATCTCTTGAAGACAAGGGATGAAGTTTTAAGCAATTTTCAGGAATTCAAGGCAGGAATAGAAAACCTCACAAACAAGAAAATCAATACTTTGAGAACAGATAATGGAGGAGAATACACATCCAAGGAATTTGTTTCTTTTTTTGAATCAGTGGGGATTAGGAGGGAGCTAATCGTTCCTCATAATCCTCAACAAAATGGTGTAGAAGAAAGGAAGAATAGATCCATTAAAGAAACCATTGAGGCACTAATGAATGATCAAAGTCTATCCATGTACCTATGGGGAGAAGAAGCCATGACAACAATATATGTTCAGAACATAAGTACCCACTGCATATTGAAGGATGTGACTCTAGAAGAAGCCTTCTCAGGAAAGAAACTTAGTGTGGAACACTTAAGAATCTTTGGTTGTCTTGTTTACATTCATGTTCCCAAGGATAAAAGGAAGAAACTAGAACCCTCGGGAAGGAAAGGCATATTTGTTGGATATAGTGAATCCTCCAAAGCCTACAAAATCTATATTCCAAAACAACATAAGATTGAATTCAACAAAGATGTAACTTTCGATGAGAAGTTGGCTTTCAAGAAGTCTATAGAAGACTCGATGGAAGAGGAATATGAAGAGCCTAAAGAAGAAAGCATCGGTTTTCTAGAAAATCAGAATGAAGAACCATAACAACTTGATCATCCAGTGCCACCATGCAGACCTATTGAATCGGTCAATATACCCAAAACTAGAAAACGTCGAACTTGGCTTGAAGCTACTCTACAAGAAGTAGAAAGACTCTAAGCTCCAAGTGGCACTTTTAGGGAAAGCAAGAATCCCAAAAGATTATCCAGCTATGCAACATGTATGACAAAACTTATAAATGAAAAACCCACCACATTTGAAGAAGGAATTCAAAAGAAACAGTGGAAGAAGCCATGACAGAAGAATACCATTCTATCATGACAAATGACATGTGGGAAATTGTGCCTAGACCCATGTAAAAATCAGTGGTACCTTCAAAATGGGTCTACAAGATCAAACATGCAGTAGATGGAAGCATAGATAAACACAAGGCAAGGTTCGTGGCTAGAGGGTTCTCCCAGAAGGAGGGAGAAGATTATGACGAAACCTTTTCTCCTGTTGCCAGATACACTTCTATTAGAGCTATTATGTCCCTTGCTTCTTCAATGGGATGGAGTTTACATTAGATGGATGTAAAGACAACTTTTCTCAATGGAGCAATTGAAGAAGAAGTGTACATTGAACAACCTTAAGGCTTTGAGGTGAATCCCATAGGCACTCATTTTTGCAGATTAAAGAAAGCCTTGTATGGACTCAAGCAAGATCGAAGAGCTTGGTCTGCCAGAATTGAGAGTTACTTAATAAGACTTGGTTTCTCTAAGAGTCATGCAGATCCAAATCTCTACTACAAGGTTGTAAACAATGCACTTATGATTCTATTATTGTATGTCGATGATTTATTCTTGACAGGTGCAGAGTATCTCATCACCCAGTGTAAGAAGGAGTTACCTTCTCAATTCGATACGAAAGATCTTGGTCTCATGCATTATTACTTGGGACTAGAAGTATGGAAAAAGGGTGGTGAAGTCTTGCTTCGACAAGGAAAATATGCAATAAAGATCCTTCAGAAATTTGGAATGATGGATTGAAAATCCATGGTCACTCCTATGACCACATACATAAGAAAAGTAAGAGACTTGGATTCTGGTCCAGTATATTCGTCCCTGTATCGATAATTGATTGGTTCGTTGATGTATCTAGTGAATACTCAACTAGATATTTTCTTTGCTATAAATACTTTAAGCCAGTTCCAGGTGGAACCCATACATGAGCACTGAATAACTACAAAGCATGTTCTAAGATATATTTGTGGGATGTTAAACTATGGTTTAAGATACACCTCAACCAATGATGTACAACTTCATGGATTCATAGATTCAGATTGGGAAGGGAGTGCAGAAGACAGAAGGAGTACTTCAGGGATGTGTTTCAGCTTGGGCTCTACTATGATATCATGGGGCATCAGGAAACAAAAGTTTGTCGCACTCAACACTACATAAGAAAAATTTATCACATAATGTGAATCATGTACCAAAACAATATGGACGAGGAAGCCAATTTCTGGACTATTTGATCAGGTACGAGATTCGACTGTAATGTACTGTGAAAATCAAATTTGTATGAAGCTATCAGAACACCCAGTGTTTCATGACCGGTTGAAACATATTGAGATCAAATACTACTTTATTTGTGATAAAGTCCAGGAAGGAGAAGTGAAACTCTAGTATATCTCCGCAGATGAGCAGGTAGCATATATTTTGGCAAAGCCTTTGTCTAGAATAAAGCTCGCGTACTTAAGGGACAAGATGGGGCTTATGGAGATAACTCACTTAGTTGAAAGGGAAGAGATGGCTCCTTAGGTTGGGAGGGAGAATTGATATGTTATTGATGTATGGGCAGTCATTTTCCAGTTTGGAAAATGGTCCAGGTTGGTCAGTCACTTTTGAGTCTGGAAAGTGTTCATTGGTTTCTGATGGATAGTTATTTTCCAGTGCAGAAAATGGTCTAGAACGAACATTCATTTTCGTAACGAAAATAGTCCGACAGATTGTTGATGTACCATAGACAACAATTCCCGTTGTGGTCAGTGTGGGGGAATGGTCTCAGATAGTCATTCTCCTTGGCAGTCACTTTGAGAAGTGGTCAAGCATAATGGTCTTCCTCTCCGGGTAGTCATTCTTTCAAAGTTCACAGTTGTGAGCAGTTTCAAAGAATGGTTTGATGTAGGAGGTTGGTGCAGGACAGTCATTTTTGTAGGAAATGGTCTGGATAGTCATTCCCTAGGGCAGACTCATTCTATCAAAGTTGCACTGTGAATAGTGCAAAAGGAATGGCCCAATTAGGTTGAATGGTCAAAGCTCAACAATCAAGGACAATCATTCCCTAGGGCAAACTCATTCTCTCCAGGTTGCACTGTGATTAGTGCCAGAAGAATGGCCCAGTTAGGTTGAATGGTCCAACAATTAGGGACAATAATTATTCCATGCTTGGGAAGAATAGTCTAGATATCCTATGGTAGATGTTTAATTTTTTGAGGGCAGATGCTCTTCCAAAGCTCATAGATGTGAGTGGAAGAATGACCTAGATGACTCAGTTTGTATCATGATATTTTTTATGTAGGTTGATATCAGATGATATGGTTGTTGTAGAGACGTATGTCTCTGGACAATAGCTGTTTGCTACTGTGATGGATGTGATCCACTAGTAGTGTCTATGTGTCATTGGTTAGTAGCAATATGCTACTAGGAGTGGTTGTGTACCATTGGATAGTAGTTGTATACTACTACGAATAGACACATTTGTGTTCTATTGGATGGCATTGTTCTAATTGCCATGGAGACTATCTAGTTGGATAGTGATGATGGTGCTTGTGATTTGATCATGAGATAGCCTATGTGGCTATAATGATGTTATTGATTGAATCATTTATTTATGCTAAAGACCATTTCCTTTAATACCTCCCTAGCTAGGAGGGAGTGTTGATAATTATGGTAGTTGTGGGAGGTATTAACCTCT
The DNA here is from genome assembly GCA_000966675.3 of Picea glauca. Taxonomy (NCBI): domain Eukaryota; kingdom Viridiplantae; phylum Streptophyta; class Pinopsida; order Pinales; family Pinaceae; genus Picea; species Picea glauca. The sequence goes on along the minus strand of JZKD02S2039602.1, from coordinate 17,712 downwards.
ATGTGTAACTTTTGACGAGACTAGAATATTCCGGGAAGCAAGAGAAACCCCAAAACGTTGGATAATAACCCTAGAAGATAAGTCGACTCAAGAGAATAAATAATATTGAGTTATTAACATCCAGAAATAGAAGTCGACCTAGTCAGGTGAGTTGGAGCAGTATAAATAGAGGGCGCTAGATCTCATTTGGTCTCACTCACTCACAACTGCATAAGGACAAGTGGTGTGCATGACTGGTGGAGAATTGCAATTGTTGTAGTATTGACTTAGTCTTGGGTCATGGTTTGGAATTTTTGTTTGGTCTTTGGCTATTACTGCTTGGTACACTAGCCTTGGAGAGAGGTATGCTACCTTGGTTGAATATTGGTCTGCTTCCAGAATTATTCTATTTGCCAAGGTTAAAGGTGCTCGGGGTGGCCTTGATGCCTATGGTTGGGTGACAACATTACTATAGTGTCTATGGTGAAAACAAGCACATCTCTTTTATTCTAACATGGTGAAGATAAGGCAGAATTTAAAGGCTGCCCAAGACAGGGAGAAAAGATACACAGATAAAGGCAGAACCCGCAAGGATTTTAGAGTGGGCGATCATATATTCTTGAAAGTAAAAGCCAGATGCAGTTCCATGAAGTTGGAAAATTGTTCTAAGTTGGAAACACGTTATTGTGGGCCATTTGAAATCTTAGAGAGGATTGGTCTTATCACATATATGCTTGCATTGCATGCATCCTTGTGTATTCATAATGTTTTCCATGTATCATTTCTTAAAAAGAACGTACCTAATGCTAATCATATTATTGATTGGAATGTGATTTAGGTGGAACCATAAGGCAATTTTCGAGTGCAATAGGTTTGCATATTTGATCGAAAAATCAAACAACTTTGGAATCAAGTCATGGAACTAGTAAAGGTCCAATGGACCTGGTATGGTCCCAAGGATGCAACTTGGGAGCGCGAGGATGCTATGCAGGTAGAGTATCAACATCTTTTTAAAGGTTTTTGAAATTTTGTATGTACATGTGTATATAATGCACTAAGGACATTGCATAAATAAGGGGGAGGGGAGTGTAATGTCCCTAATTTGAACCCCTTTGTAATTTTACATATAGGCTAGTGAGCCGTTGGTACCAATTGTAAATGTAAATGCACATATAGGATGGTGAGTTGTTAGCACTGAGTTTTGGTTTTGCATGCACCTAAGTAGTGTGCGAGGATTGTTATCACAGAAAGGGTGCACACATTTCATAGTGATGCACACACCTGGGTAAGTGCGTGTGGTTTCACATCAAAGGAAGGGTGCACACATTTCACAGTGTTGCTCGCACTTGAGTAAGTGCGTGGGAATTACCTGGAAGTGTGCATCGAACAGATTTATGTGTGTGTGTGTGTGTATTTGAGGTTGGAGAGCCTATGTGGTTATGAGGCCGGTGAGTAGGGACGCAAATATTTTAGTAGGTTGTAACAAAAGTATTGTTTTCGAAGAGGCAGGTTTTTTGACCATGAGTAGTCTCTATAGGTGAGAGATTTGTTGTCGAAGAGGCGAGATGTCAGGCCCATGAGCATTCTCTCCAGGTGATATTTTTGTTGGGTGTTGTTCCTTGGTGCGCTGGGCATTAGTTGTAGGGATCTTAGACTTCATGTCTGACCTATTGCTAGAACCCTGAAAGGGAAGTGGGGCAACCAAGGGACTATTGAGTAGAGAAGGGGCACACTTCCTTGGGTGTAACAGGCAAGTGGGGAATGAGAGACTGTAGGCTAGTTGCAACAGTGGCACCTTGGAATGAAAAATTATGTATATTATCATACCTTAGCTTGGCATTAGGAACCCTTTTTCCTTGGTGGAGTGAAGCTCCAACTCGGGGGTGACATGTTGTTGAAAGTATATGAGAAACAAAGTCTATTGCTGGGAGGAACGTTAGATTTTTGCGCGTAGTTGGTGAATTTTCATAAAAGATAAGTGTCTTTATGTAGTTGTATCATTTACTGTGTGCTTAGTTATCTATGTTTAATATGGGTTTAGTTCTTGCGTGTTGTGGCATACAAGTAATTGTTGTTATTTTGTATAATGTTTCCTGCACATGTAAGTGTGGTGTTGATAGTCAGTATTTGTTGCGTGCATGAGTATGATAGTTGTTGTTAGTTTTCCTGTTAAGTTAACCTCATGATAGTGGTCATGAGTCTCTGAAGGGAAGTTAGAATGGTCGTGCGCGCAAGGAAATACTTTGTGTGCACAAGAGGTTGGATCCTCTTATGCACATAGGGAAGTAGTCTGCATGCATAAGGAAAACACAATTGGTGTGTGATGCAAGAATGGTTGCACGCGCAATAGTGAACACATGTTCAGAGTGGATTACACACACAATAGTGTTGTGTCCTTAGTATGCTTGTGCGTGAAGTGGTTTTGAGTTACTTCCACTATTATAAGTTGTGTCGAAAGAGGAAAGTTTGGGTGGCGCGACTCAACTTGGGGTTGAGCGTGTTACTTCAAGTAATTCTGTGGAGACTATTGTTATAGAGTAGAATTTGTGCACTGGATTTTGGAGTAGCATTTTTCAATAGCAAGCTGGGTAATGTTATAGTATGGTATCAGAAGCAGTTTGGTAATGGGGATGTTACACTAATAGAGGCTCTATCCTAAAAAAACTTAGCAATGAAAATTACTTGGTTTGGACCTGTTTAGTATGAATTTAGAACCTTATTTTCCTACTTTCCCCTGGTGGTATCATAGCTCGGCTAGGAGGTGGTGTCCACAGTGGAATACCTATGGTTGGGTGGAAATATCTCAATCTCAACTATTTGCTTGATGTGCAAAATTTATATGGTTCATATATATATATAAAATAATAACTGCTGGGGAAATCTACCATGCACTTCCCTTCATTTCGAGGATGGTACCCGGAGTAAACTAGATTTTGTACAAAGTCGAGGCTTTTTTGATATCGTACTCATTTAAGAGTTTAACATGTCACTTGTGGGAATTGAACCTGGGTGGGGGGGAAGACACCCCTCAACACAAACCACTCGGCCTAAACCCAATTAACCTTATATATATATATATATATATATTCCAAATTTTATATGGTTCATTGTTTCAATATTTGCCTTATGTTATTGAGAACTGTTGTGCTATTTACATTTAGTTTCCTTTATAATCCTTGTGTTTTCTTACCCATTTGATTGAAAGGTATTATCAATTTATTTGTGTCAATTCTAATTCTAGAACCAAAGATTTATGGGCAAACATCTATCTAATGTACCTTAAGGCCAGTTCTACAAATGCGAATACATCCGATCTACTGTATCAATCTATGTTTTTGTTAATTGAAACATCTGTAATGTTGTGAGGTTCTTTTTCCCTTCAAGTATAGGAAAAAAATTGTGTTTCACCATGGAACCTCAACTATAATGACTATTTGAGAATGGAGACTCTGCACTGTGACTCAAGTGGAGAAGTTAAAAATAGTTAATCGTATTCTTCTAATGCATGCCAAGAAGGTTATGAGTGTTAAACAACGTAGTTGTAGCCAACTACAAGAGTTTTTACTCTGTTTTCATCTTCAATGCGTTTTTTTATAAATAAAATGTGGTTGGTAATTATAAGCCACAATGATAATGATCTCATTACCATTTCTTCATAAACTGCCTCTGATCCATAGAGACAATTCATTATATTTTATGTTTGCACAATCAAGTTTGTGGTCTAAATTTGAGAAAAATTGGAGGTGCTAGTAAAGTTTCAAAACCTCACACACAGTTCTTATCTAGAAAATTTAATAGCATTATGACTAACTGTGGAAACCTACATACTCAAATTAGAGGTGGTTTTGTAAAGCAATGTCGAGCATCATCTATTCATGCAACATGCTATGCCATAATAAATCTATATACTCTGTTACAAAAAAAATACAGATTATTAATACATAGTTGCAAAAAATACAGATTATTAATACATAGTTGTGGGACTTAAATTCACTATTACTATTTAGTGAATTAGTTTTTGACCGCTCCATGCTCTCATTTGAGTTTCGTTGGCACCAAAGTATGATTCAAACTCCATTATGTATTTAATCCTATCATGAAATTGATTGAAACCAGTGCATTGAGGCATGCTACAGAAGTCTCTAAAAATCCATGGTTCCCTATTTGCCAAGCCACATGAAAGCTTGTTTGCTAGTCCATGTTGTCTACCCTTTTCTTAAGTTTGCCACCCAGAGAACTCAAAATTATAATTCCATGGATTGGGTTGTCTTGTATTATAATAAAAATAATAATCCAATTTTAAGGTTAGGACCAAGCCACACATCAAATTGGGGTATGAGACCCCCTTGTTTGATTGTGGGACAACCATGGAACTTTGACATTTGATGCCATGCTTGAATTTGCATTTTTGTTTCAGTTTTGAAAATTCCAATTTTGTCTTATAATGGGGCTTCTTATGCTAAAAATTTTCATGCCAAATTCTTGCTATGTGGCCTGAACATGGTAAAATTTGTTGTGAAACCAACTTGGGTTTTCTATTGGTCTTTTCTCCAATCCTTCACAGGATCTCGACCCTCAAACATAAATACAAATATATCAGGGTTTTACTATAACAAAGGTACGCCGAAGAAAACACTACAAAATAAAATTTGGGTTTTAGGTCATCGATATGTCATAATTACTACATCCTTTGACATTGTAGTCAACACAACGGTGATGTAAACTTTCCATGGTAATTGGTCGACAAGTAGCCAATCCTGGGTTGTAAATTTTGATAGTTTTTTTAATTGGTTTTGTACATGGTTATTTGAACTTGTTTACAATTTTAAATGTGAGTTGGATTATGCTTCATTTTAATTTTATTTTTAAATGTGAGTTGTATCATGTTTCATTTTTATTTTATTTTTACATCTCGACATGTAATAGTGATTTCGACGGTTTTTCCTTTCAATTCCAATCAAAATTTGGTCAGAATTTTTAGTTCGGTGTGAAACTGCGATTTTAGTAATTGCAAATTGTGATATTGGACTAATTTTGGGA